>CAODLS010405106.1:0-27589 GCA_948243855.1 Flueggea neowawraea
TAGAATATTTCTATCAGAAAATATTTTAGAAAGTTTTCGTTTGAAAATAATCTGGAATTCTCTGTCTGAAAATATTTTGGAAATATTTTTTTTGAAAATGATTTGGAGATTTCTGTCTGAAAGTATTTTGTCTGAAAATAATTTGGAGACTTCTGTCTGAAAATGCTTTGGAAAAATACCTTGTTTGAAAAATATTTTAGAAGTTTTCTGTCTGAAACTATTTTGGAAAGATAAAGACAAATTTTGGTAAATCTTTTGAAAAGAAAATATTTTTACGGCTATTTCATACTTGGAAAACTAAATATTTTATTTGGAAAATTATTTTAGTTAATATGTACATTTGATTGTTGGTTTCCTTGTTTGCAAAATATTTCAAAATGATTTTCGAAAATATTATTATTCAGTATAAGGTGTGTATATGTACGCACACTTATATTTGCATGCGACATATTTTAAAACTGTTTTTAAAACAGTCTTGGTGAGACACGTATGAGACGGTCTGGAGTATTATTCCTCATTGGGTTTGACCCAATTTCTTTTCTTTCTTCGTTCTCTCTATATTTCATTTTTCAGGTACTTTGAAGCGGTTGTTGACCTTCCGCGCTCAGTGAAGTGTTTGTCAGCAGCGAGTGACTTATTGTTCGGGCTCGACTTTAAGTTCTGTTAGATGCTCCACATACTGAGTAGTGGGTTATGACCTGTATTTAAATTTGAAATGGCTAAATTGTTTTAAATTATATTTATTTATTTAGTGATTTTGTTATTGCTAATATTTGAGAATATTATTTCAAAACTTATTCTGTAAAACATTTTTAATTTGGCTAACTAAACTGTATTTGGGTGTTAGTTTTGTACTCTGAAGTTTGTGCAAGATGTGCCGGATTTTCATAGAAGGTTCGCCTCGCACGCCGGTCATGACCCGCTTTGGGTCGTGACATCGACTCTAATTTATCATATAATTAAGTTTGTAGTTATTTTTAGGAAAAAATAATGGTGAAAAATAGAGTTGTAAAGAATATTTCGAGAATATTCTTGTTTAGAGTTGAAAATAGAATTATGGGCGGTAGATAATTTTACTGTGACTGCTGTAAAAATAAAGTAAGTTGCTGTAAAATATAGTTTTGGGTTGAAGATAGCCTAATTTGTGATCTTATGAGTAAGCAAACCCAACGGTGGCCACCACCGCCTATGGGATCCGTTCCTTGCCCCCTTTCCTTATTTCCACACCACTGCAACTCATGCCTCTTTCCCCTCCCCCTTTTTGTTCTTTTTTTTTTTGTTTTAAAACAGGGCAAAACGACATTATTTTGTTCCAATTTTTTTTTAAAATGTTGCCCTAGCGAACAACATGTCATTTGTCCACGAATGACTTGTCGTTCACTAAGGCAAGTTTTAACAGGACTGTGGCGTTTAATTCTCTTTGACCCATCCCTTTTCATTCTTCTCTGTTTGACTATTTCTGTTCGTCTTCAACCAACCAAGGAACAGTCACACATGCCATTCCTTTCTTCCCATACTGTCGTCTTCATCGCTGCTTCCGCGCCACCGGTAAGCTTGTTTCTTTCAAGTTTAATTTTTTGTTTTAGTAACTCAATTAATTAGATTTTGGGTTTGACGGTTCCACACTTGTTAATGTCAGGTGAGCAGTCCGCCACATCGCTGTCCCATTCTCTTCTTCTAGAACCAGAATCCAGCCACTGAGACACCTTAGACCAGACGTCGACTTCATTCGGAGAAGTCACCGTCCATCAATGTGTGAATTTCAGTGACCCATTTTTTTCTTTTAATTTCAGTTAATTAGAGTTTATTAATTGTTAGGTTTTTTAATTAAATTAGTTGGATCGTTGAGTTGTTGAAAATTGTGAATTATTAAATCGCACTCTAGTATCAACAAATGTTTTGTTATAAAAAATTTCGTTTTAGTGCATTTTATTACCTACGGTTCGATCCCACATTGAAAAATTTCTGAATCTGTCCTGTCGGTAAGAGTCAATATGTGTAAAACATGCTAAATTCATTGTTAAAATTTGATTCTATATCTTTTTTAGCATAAAATTGAAGTTCTTTTTTGTTAGGAAGAGTAATTTTCAGTAAAAGAGTATTTATTTTACCTCTTTATTATCATCAGATCAAAATTGTAAAATCAACATAATAAAATTTTTGCAATGTAAATGCGTCGACCTCATTTATACCAGTTCTAGTTTATTACGGACTTTTACACGCTTCAATTAGCTGTCTTAGTCAACTCCTCTTCCTTTTCAATTTGGAAATTATGACGTCGACCAACTGCCATATTTTCTTATTCAAACATTTCTATACGAGTTTTAATAATTCAACTATGCATATTTTTATGTAAAAATGTATTAATATTGAACTAAGTATTATCAATAAACTCATAATACTACAATAAACAATTTATATTACAAGAATAAAAGAAACAAACTAAGATATTTTTGTTTTCTTTCAAAGATAAAAATTTATTGATTAAAAAATGAAATAAGAAAAAAGGAAGCAATTATACAATAATTTTTGCCCGTGGAGGTCCGAATGTGTAAATATCAGAGAGTTTACTTGTAAAAGGAGTTCACCAAACTCTGTGGAAGTTGATTACGACTAGCTTGTCTGGTTGGGGTCTATACGAAACCCATTCCAAAACGAGTCTCAAAGGCACCAAAAAGTGGTGGAAGACGGCAAGCAATTGGTGCCTTGATCCAAGCCTCCAAACCCACATGTCCTAAATTTGATGCACCCATTTGCCACCTATTCTTGACGCACCAATTTGTCCCCATTAACATGTGTTAGTCTCTATATATTCCGTAGTTGAATAGTGTTACGTGTTGATTATAGGTTCTTTAGAGAAGAAGCATGGCTATTGCAACTACTTCCTGTTTCAAACTCCCCCCTCCAACGCCCTCCTCCAAACTTTCTTCTTCAAATTCAAAGAAGCCTCAAGTAGCATGGTAATCCCAAAATGTCTTCACTCTTGATTTTTATTTTTGTTTTCGTATTTTTTAATGTAACAACTTTAGTACCACTAAATTTTTGAAGTATAAATTTTATTATGCTTTATTGCTATTGAATCACCTGAACGATAAGTGGTCGGAAATTCGATTAACAAAATGAAACTGTTATTATGCTTGGTTGTTGGACTAAATCGAATGATTTTGTACGTATTTGCAGGTTCAGGAATGAGAAGTTGAGAAGGCAATGTGTAGTGGGCATGTCATGCATGGTGATTGGACTCGAAATGGCTAATTTGGTAAGCCATGAAGACATGGCAATGGGCAAGGAGATGCAAATAGAAGTGGAATCAAATTATCAGAACCAAAAGGGGCAGAGATGGAGTGACAAAAGAACGTGCCCTCCATGGCATCTCAACTCATTAGAGACTATCGTGCCGGAAAATCTTCCGAGGCCGTCGGTTCGCCGGGGATGGGAGTCAATCGACTATTCCAACATCGCTCCTTCTACTAGAACAATGACAGCTAAAACTGCAACTTATAGCAGTTGCTTCTCTATATGAATACACAGTTATTTGTATATTTGCATGATGGTGTATATAGTTAATTAAAAAAATGAATATACATAAAAAAATACCGTTACCCATTTCGTTTAATTTATCTTTATAAGTTTATTGGTTTACTTTGATTTTTGTAGAGTGTTTTTTTTAAACGGAGATTTGTGGTAGCACAAACTGTATTGTATTAGATTTGCAGTACTAGCTTGATTTTATTTGAGGAAGGGATAGTACAGCTTGCTACAACACATTGTTTGATGCGAACATCAGAGAGTAGAGACCAACTTGGACGTTTCGCTTTTGTATTGCCACCACACAGAATTACGGCTTTTGGTACTCCCACCCGGGCAGATTTGTCTTCCATTCGGACGCCCCTTTTATTTTCTATACATTTTTTTTGCCTTTTACCCTATTTTTGCCCTTTTTAAATTTTTTATTTTCATTTTTTTTAATTTTGTTTCCTATATTTGGTCATTTTTAGTTACTTTTTGTTTGATGTTTTTGTCTAATTTTATATTTGGAGATAGTTGATTTATTTTTCATTTTAATTTATGTATATATTGTTTTAATTTTCATATACTCTTATTTGATTATTTTATAATTTTCGTGTTTAAAACTAAATTAAAAAACCAGAAAAACTGAACACAAAAATAAAAATCTATGTGCAAGGCACCAAACGAGAAAAGTTTATGTCAAAAAAAAATGAAAACAAGTTTGTAGTTCGAAACACCCAAAAATAAAAACTAAAAAACAACCAAATAAAACTGAATTAAAAAAATACCAAAATAAAAGAACCCTTGTATACATGAAATTGAAAGAGCTAAACTCATTCAAAATAAAAATTAAAAACAACCAAATAAAAACTTAAATGAAAATGAGTGTACAGTTCAAAACACAAAAAGAAAACAACAAAAACAAAATGAACAAAGGAGTGGTTATTCAAATATTTGAGGGCCATCGGTTCCTAAATTATAAATTGAGGGCCACATGTGTGAAAATCGAAAAGTTTGGAATTCTTGTAATTTTGATTTTTTGCCCTTACCAGTACTAGACCAGGCTACTAGGGGTGGGTCAGCCTGAGCTCAATTCTAGTTTTTTAAAAAGTTTGGGCCAACAATTTAGTTCTTACAGATCAGTCCACCCCGACCTGAACATTAAAAAAATAATTTCTTAACAATTATCTATTTTTATATGTTAAATAAAGTAAGATTATTATATGCTTAAATACCATTAAACATACTCTAACTAAATGTTAATAATATTATTGGCACTAAAATTTTTTAAATTAACATATTGTAAAATACTGTTAATTCTAAAACTATGTTTAGAAAATGAAAAATAAGTTAAAATGAACTTCCACTTTTATTTCAAGCTGATTAAATGAAATCATTCTAGTGAATAACATTATTTACATATCGAACTCCAAATTAGTGTACGTATAAACAACCTAATTACGCATAATCTGAACTGTTTGAATGAATATAGGGATGTCAATTCGTGTTAGACATATCATAATCATGTCATGCATTTATATGTCGCACATCATTGTACATGACATAAACATTACAAAAATTGAATTCATGTCATATCGTAATCGTGTACTCACAAATCATATTATCGTGTTAGAAATTGATAGCATTAAGTGAATAACAGAAATTTTTTGATCAATATAAATAATAAATAAAGAAAATGGCCAATTACATACTTGGGAAGTATGACAAAAACATTCACAAATTTGGTACCTTTTTTTTAACGGCTTAAGTTTCTTAAATTACAAGGGTTAAAAAGAGTAGTTCACCTGTGATGAGTTAACTGGATCAAATTTGTTTGAATAAGATTTGGGTATTTTATTTATGGGTTTATGTCAATTAGATATGTTCTAATTGAGTAAGTAAAGAATATGTGCTTTATATATGTTGTAAGAGAAGTTAACTAGCACCTCTATAAAGTAGGAATCACGCAATGTAGCCCTCCTATTAATCATATTATAATATTTTCCGACTTCTTTGCAAATTTCAATAGAAGGCTCAATTAATTACACTTCATTCAAATTATTTATATTCTCTACGTCGAGTAGTGTTAACTTTTAATTAAGCGAGATATCCAATAATTAATTATTGGAGAGATCGATTGAATCTTCCACTCCGTAGAGTAGCCCACCATGGGTAGCAACACATACTATTTACATTCTAATAGATACCAAAAATTTCGGACATGTTTAATCCCCTTTTTTTCCCCACATCTATTGCTTTTTGTTCCCATTCCATTTTAACTAGATAATTGCCGGCTTTATCATTTTTTTTAATTTTTAAAAATTTTGGAGCCATAATTGCTTAATATTGAAGATTTAGATCATTGGTTCCTACTTTTGTTCTATTTTGAGGCTGCATTTGGGTTTTATATTATATTATATTATACTAACATGAGATCTGAGCGATGCGACAAAAATTTTTAAACGACTAAATCATTTTATTAATTGAAATTGAAAAATTTTTGACAGTTTATTTAAATGAGGTAACGAAAATATATCGTGCCATTTTTTATTCAAGTAATAAAGACTATAAATTTTTAATTGACAACAAATTTATACATCCTTCATATTGCGATTACAAATTTTGAAAAACTTCTTTATACACAACCTTTTTTGTGGAGTTGTATGAATTGTCTTCCTTGTCACATATGAGTATATTCGATTCAATTTTACTTTGACTCTGAAAATAACAATATGTATTTGACTATGACAGAATACAAGCTTGGAAAGATAAAAACCCAACATGTAAAAGGGATTGTTCTTGACTTTTGTTGATTGTCATAACAAAATAAACAACTAATGAAAATTTCCTTCTTTGAAACTTGAAAGGTAATTTGAGATCTGACGGCATCAAAAGCATTCGAGGTACCAAAACCATGTGTTCAATGTTGCATCCAGATGCAATTTCATCTTCTATCACGTGCTTTCCTAACTATGTGATTATTAGCATTGTGCCATTGCATAGAAAAAGCAACAGTATTGGCACACTGATTTTCAAATTCAACTTGTGGTTTGGCATGCCAAAAGCTGTGATGTTATTCAAAAATTCTGGCGTGTAAATATCATCGTGACTGTGTGAAGTTTCCTCAACCTTGCATATGCTATTATAACTCAGATAAGTTACTTCTTCGCCTAGACATGCAGGCATCACATAATCATTCACCTTATTTAAAACATCCAGTGTAGGGGCGAGAAGAACACATTCCTATAGATATTTTTCATCTTTCGACTTAGTCAATAGATCAGGATATGTACTATCAATGATTGCTGCTAGAGGATTAGTAAGGTCTTTGATGATAATATCATCCGGGATGTCAAAAATAGCGTCACTGTCATTGACTCCACCAACTCTGCCATCTCCGATTTTTAAAATCCATTTGGAAAATGATCTCAATTCATCTGATTAAGGATCCAAACTACTAGATTGAAGCCTCATGTTTTTGGTCAATTTGAACACATTGCAATACTTCCATAAATATGAAGCATTCAATGAAACTGATACAATGTCTTGTCTATTGCCCTTCGTAATAACAGGCAATATTTGCCTAAAGTCACCACCAAAAACAACCACTTTACCACCAAAATGCAAGTTCATGCTATTGTCTTTAGAAAACCTTAAAATATCCCTTAACATTCTGTCTAATGCTTCAAAACAATGCTTGTGCACCATTGGTGCTTCGTCCCATATAATAAGTCGAGTTTTAGCTATCAAATCTGCCAATGGGCTTCCCTGTTTGATAGTGCATGTCGATCCCTTATTGATAGCCATTCAACATGCCTCTGCCTTTGCATAGTTTCTCCTCATCAGGCTAAACTCTTGTCAACATGCGTAAAAATACCTTATGCGTGCGTAATAAGCAACATTAACTATAATGAGATCTACTTCTCATCTACGTGCTTTGCATCCTTCTCTGCGTGCTTAAAGAAAAGTATGATGCTCACTGCCTTAAGTGCCATTCAATGCTACGTGTTTTTCTCAACTTCAACGTGTGTAATGGCCATCTTTGCATACATCAGACTACATTAAACTAATTATTTGAACACTCACTAACACAATTAAAACATTTAATTTCAAATTGTATCATATTACCTTTGCCAATACCATTGTTTATGCAAACCTTGTTTTCCATAGTTTTTCATCCAAAATTATCTTTATCTTCATTCAAGCTGAAACAATTACAAACAATCAAATATCAAAATGTGGTACTGTGGCGATACAAATGCATGATGTGCAAATGCAAATGCTGACCCTTGAAGTCATTGAAAAACCTATTTCGGTTAAGAATCTATCACTCTTAACCCAACGTACGAAGTCTATGTAAAATTATGATTTGATTCCCGACCCATATAAAATTACATTTTAGTCCCCAAACTATTCTTAATTTTAAAATAATCCTCAAAGTATTCAAAAACTATCAACTCGTCTTTCAAGTAGTCAAAATCTCAAAATAAGTCATCTAACTCTCAGAAATTGCAAAATTGTCCCTAAACCCTTAAATTACAATTTTGGTCCAAATATACGAAATATCAGTTTTAGTCCTTGCTATAGGAAGAATATTAAAAAAGTCCAACTCTTGATTCAACCGATAGAAATTATTTTCAATCATCTATATTGACTATAATCGACCTCCTAAGCAAGAATCTAACATCCATTTCCATAAACGAACTCAAAATCATCAAGATCTTCCACCTCTAAATTTGGATTTCTTGAACCCATAGAAACAAATCATCAAATCTCAACACCTAACTCGAATCCAAGCATTTTGTAACTCCAATCTATCGAAATATATCAGAAACAATTCCAAACCTAACAAGAAAGCCATCTAAATTCGAAACCTTAACTCAAAAGCAAACCCATTTCGTCCAAACTTAAAATCATCCAAAAATGAACTTAAAATCCCATGATTTTGACCTGAAACAAACATAATCCAACCACATTTAACTTCCATTTTAACAAAAGAAGGAGGTCTAAACCAAACTCCAAAATCCGTTCAAAATCCTAAATGAAAAAATATGAAGCAAAAATAAAGAAAAGAGTAGATTAAAGAGTGTTTCTTACCTCAAGAATCAAAGTGGAAGCAATGAGAAGTGAATGAGGACGGTGAGAAATAAATGAGAGAGTACTCTGGAGGTTGAGAGTGAGTTATGGCCGAAAGAAGGGCATATAGGGGTATTTATAGACTTACAACCTGAAACGTTGCGTTTCACTTAAAGTGTCTCAGAAAGAACACATCTACGTGCACAGTATCCAATCTATGCACACAGAACTGTGCTCTACATGGGTAACACCCCATACCACTTGCATAGATAGCAAATCTGGGAACCCCTCATTCTCATATTTTCAATCTACGTACGTTCTATCCATACAACGCATGTATACCATCCCTCATACTAATGGCTCATGTCCAAGTGATGATCAATGTGTGTAAAACCTCTCACACAGGTAACACCTTACAACATGTACAGACGAACCCAAACACATTCTTGGTCCAACTCAAACCACGTCTATGTGCGTAGTAGCATTCCTAACGCACGTAAATGACCTCTAGCATGCCTTACACATGCAACATTACATCCAAACACATTCCAAACTCAACGATCAACATTTCAACATCCAAGATCAAAGCAAAATTGATCGGAAAGTTACAGAAAGTCCTATCAAAATCCGACGGGGTATTACATAATCCCCCTTCAAAAGAAATTCGCCCTCGAATTTCGAGATGAGTCATATCAAAGCTAAGATTGAACCTAAGAGTCTAAGTCAGGGTCACTCAAATCCTCAACAGACATCAAGTCAAGGTATCTAGAAATAATCCTCACCTCAAAACCCATGGATGCATCATAAAGTATCTAGCTCACTCGATCCCAGATATGCAAAATTGATGCAAAATATACAAAGACAGATACTGAATCAAAGATGTTGAGAATGCATGAATTGAGACATAGATGGAAAGTAGAGACTGAGGCAGAAGGTACCAATCTATGGATGTGCATAGTCAAACAAGTGTGGATATCTATGCCTCATCTCATCTTTGGAATCCCAAGTGGCCTCCTTAACTGAATGGTGTCTCCAAATCACATTTACCGAAACAATCTCTTTGTTCCGGAGTTTCTTAACATGCCGACCAATGATCCTCACTGAAACCTTATTATAAGACAATTCAGGCCTAACCTCAACTGACTGGGGTGCCAAAACATATAACAGATCAAAGACATACTTCTACAGAAGTGATATATTGAACACTGGATGAATAGAAGAAAACTGAAGCGGTAGTGCCAACTTATAAGCCACAACTCCCACTCGGTCGATAATCTCAAATGGACCAATGTATCTCGGGTTCAACTTGCCCTTCTTTCCAAATCTCATAACGCCCTTCATTGATGATACTTTGAGAAATTCATGGTCACCAACTGCAAACTCCAAATGTTTATACGTTGGATCAGCGTAACTCTTTTGATGACTGTAAGCAATCTGGATCATCTACTGGATCAATCTGACTTTCTTAGTAGTCTTCAAAATAAGATCTAGCCCTAGTAGCTCTCTCCCATCGGTCACAGTCCAACACAGTGGAGATATACACTTCCTACCATACAATGCATCATATGGTGCAATCCCGATACTCGAATGGTACGAGTTTTTATATGCAAACTCCACAAATGACAAATGAGAATCCCAACTCCCAGTAAAGTCTATAGCACACGCTCTTAACATATACTCCAAAGTCTGAATTGTGCTATTGGACTGACCATAAGTTTGCAAATTAAAAACTGTATTAAAATATAATCGAGTACCTAACTCTTCTTGCAATTTATGCCAAAACTGCAAAGTGAACTAAGGTCCTCTATCTGGCATGATAGAGACTGTCACATCATGTAAACATACAATCTGGTCGACATACAACTTTTTCAACCGTGTCGCTCCATATGTTGTCTTGACAGGCAGAAAATTTGCTGATTTTGTCAATCGATCCACGATCACCCAAATGGAGTCATACCCTAAAGATGTCATCGACAGTCTACCTACAAAATCCATGGTGATGCAATCTCATTTCCACTTCGGAAGGGGTATTTGCTGCAACAATCCAAAGGATGCTGGTGCTCAAAATTAATATGCTGACAGGTTAAACACTAGCTGATAAACTCACTAATGTTCTTCTTCATCCTTGGCCACCAATAAGACTCTAAAAGATCTCAATACATCTTAATGTAACCTGAGTGTATAGAATATGCAGAACTATGACCCTCAGTCATAATCTCCTTGTGCAAATCTCCTAAAGATGACACTCATAACTTCAGTTCAAAACAAAGGACTTCAGAGTGATCAACACTGAATCTAGGCATATTAGAAGACATAACCTTCTCAATCAAACTCTAGAACTCAGAATCCTCCTTCTGAGCCTCCCCAATCCTATCCAATAGTAGGCATCGCCTCGATATGACCAAACAATGTCCCTGAGTCATCAAACTGTGCTCAACACCAGACTCCATCAGACGCTGCCATTCAGACATCGCAGATCATCTCTCAACAGAGATATGAGCTAAGCTACCCACCAACTTTCTACTCAGAGCGTCGTCGACAACGTTAACCTTGCAAGGATGGTATGATATGGTACAATCATAATCATTTAGCTACTCTAGCCAACGTCTTGCCTCGGATTCAGATCTCGCTGCCTGAAAATGTACTTCAGACTCTTATGATCTGTGAAAATCTCAAAAGTCTCTCTGTACAGATAATGCCTCCAAATCTTGAGTGCAAACACCATTGCTGTTAATTCCAAGTTGTGTTTCGGATAATTTTGCTCAGGCCTTTTAAGCTGTCTCGAGGCATACGCACTCACCTTGCCATGCAACCTAAATCGACTCTTGATGCATCATAGTACACTGTAAACCCTCAGAACCGGTAGAACCAACACTGGCGCACTCGTAAAAAACTTCTTTATTTTTTGAAAACTGTCCTCACACCTATCAGACCATACAAACTTGACTTCCTTTTGGGTTAATTGAGTCATAGGAGCTGCAATCCTCGAGAAATCTTGGATAAACCTCTTATAATATCTGGCTAAACCAAGGAAACTCCGAACCTCCATTGGGGTCTTAGGCTTCTCCCAATGGAGTATTGCCTCTACCTTCTTTGGGTCCACCATGATGACCTCTCTCGAGACCACGTGTATGAGAAAAGCCACTTGTTCGACCCAGAATTTGCACTTTGAGAACTTAGCATAAAACTAATGTTCTCGCAAAATCTGCGACACTAACCTCAAGTGGTCATTATGCTCCTATGTGCTCCTCGAATAGATCAAAATGTCGTCAATGAAAATATAACGAACCGATCCAAATATGGTCTAAACACTCTGTTCATCAAATCCTTGAATGTCGCTGGTGTGTTGGTCAAACCAAACGACATTACTAGAAATTCGTAATGAACATATCTAGTTCATAAAACTGTCTTAGGAATGTCCTCACCTCTAATCCTCAACTGGTGATATCCCGAACTCAAGTTGATCTTAGAAAATCATTGTGCACCCTGCAGCTGGTCAAATAAATCATTTATCATCGGAAGTGGATATCGGTTCTTCACCGTTACCTTTTTAAGCTTTCAGTAATCGATGCACATATGAAGGTTCCCATCCTTTTTCTTCACAACAACACTGGAGAACCCTAAGGTGAAACATTCGATCGAATAAATCCCTTGTTTAACAACTCCCTCAACTGAGGCTCTAACTCCTTCAGCTCTGCTGACGCCATCTGATACGATGGAATTGATATCGGATCGGTGCTAAGATGTACCTCTATAGAAAACTCAATATCCCGATCAGGCAGAAGTCCTGACAACTCTTTTGGAAACATATCAAAAAAATCTTGTACCAATGGTATGTCCTTCAGACTCAACTATGAACTCTGTGGCTAGGTTAGAACAAAAGCCAAATACGCCTCACATCCTCAGTGAATCATCTTCTCTGCTCTCACAGTTGACACGTATCCCCGTACAATATTGTCTTGCTCACCCTAATAACAGAATTCAGTCTGTCCAGGCCATCGAAAACATACTCTCTTGGCAAAGCAATCCAATGTAGCATGCCAACCAGAAAGCCAATCCATACCCAGAATGACATCAAACTCCCTCACGTCTAATAAGATGAGGTCAGCCACCAACTCATGCCTATTAATGGCAATCACGAACCTTGGACCCCAGAATCAGTTAACATCTTGCTATCCAAAGGTGATGAAATCTTTAACAACTTGTCCAATTGACGCAACACTTTTGTTGCTTTGATTCATGAATTGAGACTCATCTACGATATATATATTATTGTTATTGAATTAATTTCACCAATGTTTCCATTCGACAATTGATTGCATGCATGTGAATCGAGAGATTAATCGTGTGTTTAGAATCTCTCATAGGTGAGAGGAGTTGCACGCAAACCTAGAGATAGGTCGACGTAAATCTTTTGGATTAAGGTCAAACTTAATACGAGAATTCATAAATCAGTATTAATGCATGTGGGGATTTTAATTAGGAAAAGATTTCGGTTAATCAACTTGACATTAGATGTTAGCTAACTCGAGAGAGAGGTTAACGTATATTAGGAATTCCTACGGTCCAATTGCGTGAACAAGTAACTTAGTAACGAGGTCAGGTTTCGTACATGTAGTCCTAAAGGGATTCAACTTCTCGATGCCACTTTCATCTTGATTGCTCGATTCTTTATTCTCTTCGTGTTGCTTTGTTGTGTGTTGGTGTGCCTATATTTCCTTTTTTGCATTTAAATATAAACCCATTTAATTTGTCTGTTAGATAATAGGGTAAGTTTGAGTAACTAACACTCGTAATCTCTGAGGGATACGACACTCGGTATTCATAGGTCCACTAGCTATAGACGATAGACACACTTGCCTTAGTCTTTAGGTGTAGGCCTACGACACACCACTACAAATATCACAAACACAATATGAAATTCATTATAAAAGCATGATTCGTAGGACGAAAAGATATGAATTCTTGCTTGATTTATCATGTATATTTAGCATACATCAATTTCTTTTCCAATCTCTTTGATTTAAACTAAGAAATTATAATTGTTATGAAAAAGTAAAAACATTAATTTCTAGTTGAAGAGAAATGTAAAAGATGTCACGATCCGTTTCCGTACCATAACCGGCGTATGAGACTAACCGTCTATGGAAGCCCGACCCATCTCACATAAGCCTCGGAGTATAGAAACCAATACCCAAATACTACATATTAGTCTGCTTATTAGTCATATTAAAATGTTTTACAGATAATAAGTTTTAAAGAAAATCATATTCTCGAATACTAAATATATATAGCCGTATTATCAAAATATTGAACAATTTATCATAATTAAAACAAGTTAACCATTATAACATCAAATACATGTATGTAACCCACTACTCGTTGTGGATCATCTAACATAACAAAAACTCGAACCTGAACAATAGGGCACACACTGCTGACAAGGGTACCTCACTGAGCACGGAAGGTCGAACGATCGCTATCAAGAGCACCTGAAAGATGAAGTAAAAATAAACAAGAAAAAAAAAAGAGGGTAAGAACCCAGTAAGCGATAACACTTTAGAGCAACTCCTAACCTCACAAAAATCGTTTGAAAACCGTTTTGAAATATATCGCATGCAGATATAAGTGTAAATACGTACAGATACTATATACTGAATAATAGTATTTCTGAAAACCATTTCGAAATCTTTTGCAAACAAGACAGACAACAAACAATCGTACATATTAGCTAAATAGTTATCTCGGATAAATTGTTTAGTTTTCAGAGTATTAAATAGCCAAAAATACTTTCTTTCAAATATTTACCGACACTCATCTTTATTTTCCTAAGGTATTTACAGAAAATAACATTTTCCAAAAATATTTTCAGACAGAAATTCGGTAAATATTTTCAGAGAGTAATTCCCAAAATATTTTCAAAAAAAATCAAGGTTTAACAGGACCAAAATAAGATATGTAGAGTCATCCAGACTCGATAATAGCCACTTAGGAAATGATTAGCAACTTAGGCACCATGGTATAGCCACTAAGGTGAGTATAAACCACTTAGGCACAAAGTATAGCCACCTAGGCGATTGATACAATACCAGTGTATCAAAACTACGGTACCCCCTAGCTGGGTGTCCCAAATCAAAATCTTTTGCAAAAAAACACATTGAAATATTTATTTAAAATATTCAAATAGGTAGCATACAAGATAGATAGATTATCCACCAAAATATTTATTGCAAAAATACATTTGGTTTCCAGAAACAAGGTTCATAGTACAAAAACTTCACTTATTTCAGAACAAAACAATCGTTTCAGAAAACATTCTTAGATCCAGAAGAACATTTTCTATAGATTATTCTTTGAAATTCATGACAAAATGTTTATTCCTGAAATTTGTAAAAATATTAAAACATAATATTTATTTTCAGAAACTATCAAAATTTTCTGAGAAAATTTATTTTTCACAGCAGAGAATTTTCACACATATTAGATTTTTAGGATTTTCGATCTTTTAATTAATTCAGATTACATGCAAAGTCCAGACACGTCAAAAACATATAATTTTAAAAGACACAGCTTATGTGTCTGAAGCTGTCATCTACTCACCTAAACACTGAGATAATATTCCAGTCGTGGTTCACTGGTGAATGATTGGTCGCCTCAGAAACTGAATAAAGATGAATACAAAAATGAATTACAATGGAGCCAAATAATGTAATGTGGAAAATACAGAATGTTTATGCAAGGCAGATATTCGTCCCAACCTAAAACGACGAAAACCTATTGCGAATGAATATCTAACACTCTCAGTGAAAATCATACCTCAATGTAAGATTACAATTAAGTCCCTCAAACTCCGAGAAAACGCAAACCTATTCCTAAATCCTCAAAATTACAAATATGACCCCATACATGTCAAATATCAAGTCTAGTCCTCAATTTATTTAGAGTTAATAGGAAAATTATACATCAATCCCTGCGGTAGAAAAACTATGTTTAAAATATCCTAAAACACAACAAACACATTCCGACCAATACCCAACGTGTCCAGCCACACAAATAAACTCAAATCAACCTCTTAGACATGAATCTATACTCCTTTTCAACAAACAAACACACAATCATCACAAATTCTCCTTCACAAATTCGAATTTGCCTAACCCCAAAGAAATGAATCGTCAATTCACAACACCCAACTCAAACTCATGTATTTCCAACTCCAATCTATTGAGATATAACAAAAACAACTTCATATTTAAGAAAGAAATCATCAAAACCCGAAACCTTAGATCAAGAACAAACCCATTTAGTTCAAACTCAAAATCCTCCAAAATCGAAGTTAAATCCATGCATCTCGGACGTTCAAAAACCATAATCAACCATCATTCAACACCCATTTGAATAGAAATCAACAGATCCGACTCCCACAACAAATTTGGCAACAAACCCTAAATGAGAAATTCATGAACGAAAATGAAGAAAGAAGGGATTAATGATGAGTTATTACCTCAAGATTCGAAGTGGAAGCAAACCACGAGAATCAAAGAGAGATAGATTTGAGAGAGTTTGGGTGAGTTTTAGTGTGAAAATGACGAACAATGGTCGGAGAAGGGGTATTTATAAACTTATCTCGCCAAAACGCAGCGTTTCACTCATTTTAAGCATTTCTGGGCACATTAACGTGTGTTGTACATCATCTACGAGTGTTGAAAAAGTCTAACGTGCCTACACAGCACGTGTAGACGGCATTCAACAACTCTTGGTTCAACTCAGATCAACATTAACGTGCGAAGTTCCTCTCTACAATGCGTGTTGATGGCTTGAAAACCCAAAGATCATTCCCAGATCATGATCTACTCGTGTAGCTCTCTCTACAAAGCACGTTGACGGCCTAGTCAGCCCACAAACAAACCTGAATCACCACTAACAAGCATAGATACCCTGCTAGGCACATAGATGTCTTCCAAAAAGCTGTATGCACGTAATTTAGCACACCAAACATGATTTCAACTTAAAAATCATAAATCCCATCACTCACAGGACCTAACAACACCCAAACTTACAAAGGCATCACCTTAAAACAAATGCAAACATTTTCAATCACCTAAACATCATCAAGCATTCGAGAATGAAACTGAAATGAACTACGATAATTCAAAATCGAATGACGTTCCACCAAAGACCTTGTTGGAACTGGTCGGAATGTTATAGGGAATCTCATCAAAATGGACGGAGTATTACACCCCAAAAGATGTGCCAAAGAGGTCTATTTATACCTATTTATCAAGTCACAAAAACTCTACATGAGATTAGTCTAAAATGCCCATTGGTCCCTACATGCTTTTCACTCCTGAAATTGACTTCTTTTCTTGCCTTCTAGGGTGTCACAATAGTGACTTTGTTTTGCTTGTCACGGCTATGACCATGGCCATCACACTCCTTTCCACCTTGGTTTCAACATTTTCTTCGTGGTTTCTTAAGTTTGCTTGGGACCTTTCAACTTTGAATCTCTTTTGCATCTTTTCTACTTGTTTTTCTCCAATTTCTTTCATCCTACAAATATCATAATCATCATATTAAATTCATTATAAAAACATAATTTTTAGGTCGAAAACGTATGAATTCTTACTTGATTTAACATGTAAATATAACATACATCACAAGCTTCATTTGACATTTGCAAAAAGAAGTAAATTTTAGCTACATTTATAATGTGAGTAATTCAAAGCTGAAGATTGAAGGCATTGGAAGAGTTTGCATGAAGTTATATGGTGGTGTTGTCAAAACACTTGCCAATGTAAAGCATGTGCCTAATGCAAGAGCCAATATAATTTCTTTGGACGAATTAGAATCTCGTGGGTACAAATATATTGGTGCTAAAGAGTTCTGCAAGGTTTGCAAAGATGATAGTGTGGTATTGCAAGGAAAGAAAAAGGGAAAAAATCTTATTATTTGGATGGTTGGTATTGCAAGGACAAAAGAAGGGGAAAAATCTTTATTATTTGGATGGGTGTTCCTTTAATACTGGAAATAGTAAGACAAAGAAGACGAAGACTGTAAAAAGAGTTCAATTTTCTAAAACTGTTGAAATATGTGGGGATTTAGATAGAAGAAGGATTTATTGAGATAACTCCCAAATCCCACATTGAGTAGGAGAGGAATTATTAAAGATGTTTGTCCCACATCGGTTAGGTGTGAAATTGTGAAGGGTTGTACTCCCTATAAATAGATATTATGCCTTAGTTGTTTTGTATCACAAATCCTACACTAGTTAATTAGAGATGGAGTAACTTGGGTTTGGTTTTGTCAAAATAAGAGGGTTTTAACAAATTTGTCTATTCAAAAATTGTAATGTGGACATAAGTCTATTGAGGAACTGGACTACGTTAAAAATTTCTTGTATTCTCTTATCTTTTTCTCTATTATTTATTTTTTTGTGTGAATGTATTTGCGTGTTTGAGCCCAACAATATACCACATATATTATACTAACATATTTATTAAAAACTGTACCAATTATTTGATCTTTGCCTTTTATTCTAATGCTCTTTATAATAATTAGTTTAAAATGTTTTTGGACGAAAAATCAAGTACTGCAACGAACATATCAATAATAAGATAATGTAACCCACAGCTAGGGCTATAAACGAGTCAAGTTGCTTGAACAAAATCTCAGGCTCGCTTTTGTTAATGAGTCAAGCTCAAACATGTCAAAGCTCGGCTCGTGAATAGGCTTATGTACAAGCTCGTCAACAGGCTCGCTAATAAGCCTGTTGTCAGACTCGATCAAAGCTCGTGTACGAGCTCGAAATGGCCTTATTTAGACAAGAATATATTTATATATTCTTTTTATCATACTTTTATATTATATATACTAATTATTATAAATACCTTATATATACTTATTTCTGCTAAATATTATATATTATATACTAAATATTATATACACCTTTTATTATACTTTTATATTAGTAATATGTAATGTAACATGAACAATTTATGTTGTGTATTACATGTAAGTAATTTCAAGTTTTATAATTTACAATTTATTTAGCACATAAAATTTGACAATTCAACTTGAAAAAAATTATACTAATATAGTTCTTATGAATAGCAATCCTAAATGAAAAATAATGTACAATATAATTCAAAGGCAATTTTTTAACAATTAGGACTTGCAATATAAAGTTGGTTCATGTATATAATATAATGATATTTTGGTTCATATAACAAAATATTTTCATGTTAAGATGTTTGAACAAAAAATCATTTATAGGTATACAAAACTTGAATAATTTAATAAATTATTTAGGGAAATAACACGTTTATAACAAAATGTATGATAGACCTAAACTATTGGTCTGAAGTACACTTTTGTACACTTAGACTATTGGTCCTAAAGTTCTTATTGAACACCTTTTGTACGCCTAAATTATTGGTCCTTCAGTTTATGTTGTACACCTTTGTATACCTAAACTATTGGTCCACTTTTGTCACGACATGTTTTCGGGACCATGACCGGCATATAAAGGCGAACCGTCTATAGGAGCCTGGTCTATCTCGCACAAGCCTCAGAGATACAAAAACTCTACCCATTCATTTATTTATTAAAACATTTCCAATAAAACAATTGTAAAAAATCATATATAATTATATGAAAACAATATTTGCCATATATATATATATATATCAAAATATAATATATGTAAAAACATATACAAAGCGAACTAGTAAATCAATATACAAAATACAAAATCCACAGACCACATATCCCAATAGCATCTTGGAGTGGATCTCTAAAACGAAGAAGTAGCCCGACCAATTGGGCGCTACTAACCAAAGGTACCAGTTCTCACTGAGTGGAGATGCCAAAAGTTGCGCAATTGAATCAACCTGTAAAATGGAAACAAGGCAACATAGAAAAACAAAGGGGTCAGAACTTACTAAGGGACAACACTTAAGATCACCTCATATGTGCCTCACAAAGACTGGTTTGAAAACCATTTGAAAACTATCACAGACGGTATATGAAAGGTATACATATATACATACTATATACATAGTACAAGTTCACAGAAAACGCTTTGAAAATGTTACACCCAAAGCAATCACATGCACTTTGGCAAAATAATACTAATAGTATTAGATCCGTAAACATAGTATACTCATTATGGGACCAAAGCAATTGTGGTGTGGTCTGTGCCACTCTACCACTGTATAATGATTGTGGACTCTGCCACCAATCCAAAATTCAATCATGTATTGGGTCGGGGCAACATGGCTATTGTCAACCCCAATAGCTGAGTTATAACAAAGCATTGGTATACCAAAGGCTACGTACCCCGTAGCGAAGGTGTCCCATAATCAAAACCATAATTTATCCAAAACCAAGCATATCTCAGAGTCAAAAATAGACGGAAACATATATATATATATATATATATATATATATATATATGTAATTTTTCAAAAACAAAGTTGTGAATATTTATTCATATAATCTGATTTATATGATTAACCAACCCTTATATTAGTCAAGTTTTCCAAATATGTGATAAAGTATATAAAAAACAAACAATACAGTTTCGAGACACAACCTATGTGTCTGAAGGTGTCATCCACTCACCTGGATGTTCCAAGCTCTAGGAATCCAATCAAACACTGCTGATGGGTGCCTGCTCATGCGGGCAAGCATTAGATGCTGTAACAAATACAACATAATAATCCTCAAAATATGGTATTGTGGACGTACATAATGTATGGGTGCAATACAATGCAAATGCCAAACTCTCAAACGAGTAACTCCCGACTAGCTAAACACTCACAAGTACTCTAATCATCCTCAAAACACGAATCTAACTTCCTCTTCCTCAAAACAAATTAAAATCATTGAGAATCAAAATTCTCAATTTCGGACCTCCTACACCCCAAGATACAAATAATCAAATTCACCAAAACTAATCATGATTATAGTATCTCTAACTTAATTTCATCAAACTATAATAGAAACAAACTCCAAATCTTTCAAAAATCCAAAGAAATCCAAACCCTAACTCGGATTGAACCCATCTCATTCAAATGCAAAAACTCTCAAAACCAAAGCCAGAATCTCTTGGTTCCAACTTCAAACAATCATAATCGAACATCAAACAAACTTTAAATCAGCTAAATCCCTAGATGAATGATCCATGATCAAAAATAAGGAAAAAAAGGATTAAAGAGTGTTTCTTACCTTAGAAATCCAAATGGAAGCAAAATGAAGCAAGAGAAACAAAGGAAATAGAAAGAGATGGTGGAGAGAGTTATTTCAGTGGTTGAGAATGAGTTATGACAGAAAATAAAGCAGTTGGGTGTATTTATAGACCCACAACTGACACGTTGCATTTTCTTACAACCTTCCAGAACAAGTGTATCTACGTACACAATATCTTCTGCTATGCACGTAGTGCTTGATTCAAAGTGGGTTGCACCTTCCTCAACGCACACAGACGGCTGAGCTGATGATTTTGCATCCTCAGAACCATGATCAATGTACGTTCCACCATATACAATACACGTAGAACACTCCTCACAGTCACGGTTCACGTTCCAGTGACGTTCCAACATGCACAAAACCTTTCCAACACACGTAGATGTGCTTAAACACATCTAGATCCATCTGAAATGTCAATCAACGCGCATAGAAC
Source organism: Flueggea neowawraea (assembly GCA_948243855.1). Taxonomy (NCBI): domain Eukaryota; kingdom Viridiplantae; phylum Streptophyta; class Magnoliopsida; order Malpighiales; family Phyllanthaceae; genus Flueggea; species Flueggea neowawraea. The sequence goes on from CAODLS010405106.1 coordinate 21,266, forward strand.
CCTGCCTCTGCCCACGTAGAGGACTCCTAGACTCTCCAACGTACACATAACGCACATAGGATGCTATCAAATGGATTCTAGCCTAAAAAAAATCAAGATTTCTCACATCTAAAATACCTCTAAACTAGACGAAATGCTACAGTATTGCGACTAAAACAGTATGGGATATTACAAAAGTTCACATTGTACACATTTTGTACACCTAGACTATTGGTCCCAAAGTTCATATTGTACACCTTTTGTACACCTAAACTATTGGTCCTAAAGTGAATGTTGTACACCTTTGTACACTTAAATTTAGGTGTACAAAGGTGTATACTACATGAAATTTAGGTGTACAAAAGGTGTGCACTACATGAAATTTAGGTACATAAAAGTATACACAATATGAATTTTAGGTGTAAAACATGAAATTTAGGTGTGCAAAGGTGTGCATTTTATGTTGTAAGTTATAATGTACTATGACATATACCCTAAAATTTTTGTAAGTTATAATGTACTATGGTATATATCCTAAACTTTTAATATACTATGATGCATACCTCTAATATACCAAATGCTCTTGTTGCTTGAAAGACATTAAGTAGTCTAAATCATTAAATGTCTAATACACAAATGCTATTGTTTGTTAAATATTAATTAAAATATTATTACAACTAAACCACTTAAATCTTTAAATTACAACTATTTAATTGTTTAGGATATGAGCAAAATTTAACTTGATTTGTCAAATTATTTATTCTAAGAACTCTATATATTTTGCTTATTATAAAAATAATTATAATAGAAATATTAACAACTCTATATATTTTGATTATTACAAAAATCATTTTAAAATGATAATTGACTAAAGGAATGCATCAAATAATCACAATTATTAGAGACTAATCTAATGTTAAAAAAAAGACAAAAGAAAAAACTCGAAAAAAGAGAGAGTAGTGTACTAATATTATTAAAATAGGAAAAAAAATTCCCAATTCAGATTTCTAAACATTCAACCCCTAAATTTCAGTCTCACTCCATCGCTGCCTCACAAGTCACAAACCCTCTCGTCTCTTGCTTCGTCATTGCCTCTCACTCGACAATCTCGCCGCCGTTTCACTCGACACTCTCGACCGCTCGGCTCAATCTTGCTTTGCCAGAGTTGTTGCTTCACTTGACACTCTCGCTGCCTCAATCAAGATGCTGCCTCACTCAATCACTTGACAACTCTTTTGGCCGCCACACTCAACACTCTCTGGTTCGAATCTCACCGCTGCCTACCTCACTTAGTCGCTTGTTTGGTCGTCTCACTGGAGACTCTCAGGTTTGACACTGTCACTCTCTCATACTTTCTTTCTTTGTTCTTTTCTTTCATAATTTTTGATGTTTGTTCACTTTATCTGCACCTTTTTGTTTTTGTACTTTGTTCACTCTTTCTTTTGCTCTCTCTTTTTCTTTCGATATGTTTTTGAACTCAAAATCGTGGCTTTCTTTCATTTCATTTTCCAGGTAGGTTCAGTAATTTCCAAAGTTGAGTCTTTTGTTGGTTTTATGGTGAAATGAGACCACTCTCTGGTTTTAATTTGTTGCTGTAATGTTGTGTGCTTCTTTTCAGTTGTCGTGCTTGTGTTATATATACTAAAAATTTTATTATCTAATTTTGTAGATTTATATGGATTTACCATCAATGGAAAATTCCACAACACAGCAAGACCCAGACGTGAATCAAAATTTGGGTGATACGAATACAAATGCGACTGTGAGTTTGACTGTGGGTGATGCCAGTCCAAGTGTGGGTGATATGAATCTGAGTGTGGGTGATACTGGAACACCCATGGAGAAGATGAAGAGATAGCTAAAATCCATTTGAAAAGAAGAAAAGAAAGATGACTTCAAAGGTGTGGGATGAATTTAATGAGGTTGTGCTACCAGATAGTACCAAGAAAGTAGAATCTGTGCATTGCAAAAACAAACTTACTTTGAATAAAACCAGAGCTACTACACAGTTCAATATGCATTTGGGAACCTGTGCTTGAAGACAGATTGCATTGAGGGGAAAAACAAATAGCCATCACTAACGTTGCAAACGTGTCAAAAAATGTTAGTGCAGTGGAAAATTGGAAGTATGATCCTAAAAAGGTTAGAGAGGTATTTACTCATATGCTTGTGGTTCATGAATTGTGATTTGCTCTTGCTGAATATGAAATATTTAATATGTTTATGAGAACTGTTACTCCTAACTGGGAAAAAAATTAGTAGAGCAATTGCAAGAAAGGATTGCGTTAGTGCTTATGAAGTTAAGAAGAAAAAGATAAAAGCAATGTTGAAACTTGTTAATAGGGTTAGCATAACTACTGATTTATGAAAATCAATCAGAATGTTCAATATATGGTTGTCACTGCTCATTTTGTTGACTCAAATTTTAATTTGCAAAAGCGTACATTTAATTTTGTTGATGTGCATCCTCCACACATTGGGATTGTGATTTTTGATGCGTTAATTTTTTTTTGTTTTGTTACAATAGATAATGCCTCTTATAATGATGTTACTATCCAAAACCAGAAAAGTGACTTGGAATTGATTAGTAAGCTTCCTTTGGATAGTAAATTTTTTCATGTGAGATATTGTGCACACATTTTAAATATTTTGGTGCAATATTGTTTGACTGAGATTGATGAAATTATTCATAATGTTCATGAGAGTGTTAAGTACATTGGGAAGTCAATTTATCAGTTGCATACTTTTTTGTGAAATTGCTAACCAATTGAAATTGTCTCAAAAGAAGCTGGTTTTAGATTGTGGCACAAGATGGAATGATACTTACTTGATGTTGTCACCTACTATAGAGTTTAAGGATATTTTTCATAGGTACAAGCAACAAGATGAATCTTACTATTTTTTGCCTTCAACAGATGATTGGGAAAAGGCAGCTATTGTTTGTTCATTTCTTGAAGAATTTAATGCGGTTACCAATCTCATATCAAGTACTGAATATTCAACTTCAAACTTATTTCTTCCAGAACTCTTTTATATGAAAAAATTGTTAGATAATGCTTGGAATAGTCCTGATAATTTGTTGAAGGAAATGGAGAGGAAAATGAAGGAGAAATTTGACAAATATTGGGGTGACAATAATTTGTTGATTTCTATTACTGCGATTCTGGATCCTATAAATAAGTGAAAATTAATTAAATATGCCTTTGAGGGTATGCATTCTTCTATTAATACACTTAGACATGAGGAGGAAGTTCGTTCCACTATATCTGCTTTGTTTAATGAGTATGTTGAGACCTATAAGTCAAAAAATACTAAAAAAACAAACAGATTCAGAAACTATTGCAAGAAGTACTTCGAGTTTGAGAAAATTTGTACTGAAGGGACAAGGTAGAGGGAGGTTCCAATTTTATAATTACATGAGAAATGTTGATTGTTTTCAATCAGAAAAATCTGAGTTGGATTCTTATTTGGAGGACAGTGTGGTTTTTCACAACGGTGAGATTGATCCACCATTTGATACATTGAGGTGGTGGAAGGAAAATATCAACATATATAGGATTTTGTCGATAATGGCATGTGATATTCTCTCGATTTCTATTATTGCAGTTGCTTATGAATCTGCTTTTAGTGCTGGGGGTAGAGTTTTCGATCCATATTGTGTATCTTTGGGTATTGATACAGTTCAATTTTTAACTTGTGGTGCCGATTGGATTAGAGATTCTTATGGCATTAAGAGGAAAGGAAAGATAACTAATCATATCCTTAATCTTTTTTGTATATGTTAATATTTTATAAATGTTTTAATGTTTTTAATAGGGGCGAAATCCATGGCGGTCCCTGAGGTTTAGTATATTCTCCCTTTCAGTCCACAAGTTTGGAAAGTAGTTGTTTCGGTCCTCGGTCCTAACTCCATTAGTTAAATATAACGGAAATCTGACGTGGCACATGAACCTACCGATTTTAAGAATTTAATGACACAAAATTATCAATGTGTCACGTCAGATTTTCGTTATATTTGACTAATAGAGTTAGCATCGAGTGACTGGAGCGACTAATTTTTAAACTTATAGACTAGAAGAGAGAATACACCAAAGCTCAAGGACCATTATGGATTTTGCCCTTTTAATATTGTTTTGTAGGACTCTTCTTTTAAGGTTGAGGTTGTTAAATATTCGTTTTCTTGAATGGGTGAGATGAAGAATATTTTGATATTTTGGGAGAACATTTTGATGTTATTATGTTATTTATTTAGATGAATGTGGTTTGTTTTGTTGATCATTTTATGTATTTGTGAATTATTTAGATGTTATTATGTTATTTATTTATTGTTGAATGTTAAAGACTATTATTGCAAATAGTTGAATGTTGAATGTATTTGTGGATTATTTAGACAATTATGGCTGAGCTGAAGAATATTATTTAGATGTTATTATGTTATTTATTGTTTTGAATGTTAAAGACTATTGTATGTTAAGATCGAGCTCCTAACGAGCCGAGCCGAGCCAAGCCTTAAAACGAGTTGTCGAACTTGGTAGTGAGTTGTTGAACGAGCCCAATCGAGCTTTATTCGAGTTGTCAAACAAGCCGAGTATAACTAGCTTTAAACAAGCTAAGCTCGTGAAGGTAAAAAAAAAGTATTAATCGAGTCAAACTTGAGTAGCTCATGAGCTCTAAATGATCAACATGAGCTCGAGTTCAAACACAAATAATAGCTCGTATCAAGCTCGAGCTTGGAGAATTTAAGCTGAGTTGAGCTCGAGCATCAAGAACTTGAGCTCGGCTAGACTCGATTACAGCCCTACCCACTACCCTCCCCATTTAACATTTTTTTCTTTTATAATTTTCTTTTTAGAATTATTCGTGGTTAATTTTTTTAATAATTCGTTATAATTAGATTAATACTCTGTTGCTACCCTGATATTATTTCATGATTTTTTTCAATTATTTAGTATTACTGAGTTTTTGTTGTCATATACGTTGTAGCTTTGTACCCAGGATATGATTCCTTCGTATCCCATGCTTTATCTGTTCAAAGGCTCGTTAATTTCCGGATGGTCATAACATGCGCTAAAAATCTTTTAATTTATTTGATTTCAATTTTGCTTCCTAATTTTTCGGTTTGGTTTGATTTAAATCTTTATAATTTACTTCATATATTTATTATATTCTCTTCCCTATTTCTATTTGCCTAATTTTAGGGATTTGCCAAAACTGACATGCTAGTAATTAGTATAGAGTTGTTATTAGTTTGTATTTTTTTTGCTATACAAGTAATGTTTTCAAAACGCATATATTTATATAACTAGTCTCCTTTGGAGTGTGATGTACGTTATTGAAATTTTTAAAATTATTTTTTAATATGAATATATATCTTTAAATTTTGGTAGAGGACTTTTATCGTATAAAATAGGAAGAAAAATAAAATTATGCAATGAAAAACTTAATCGAATATGCTTAATTTTTTTGATAAGTTGAATATGTTTTCTAATATGTTACATGTAACGATATTACTACGTTACTAAGTATAAAATAAAATATTACTATTATGAATATCTATAATAAAAGAGATATACTATACAATAACAATATTCAAATATACAGTTTATCCTAATCATAATTGTTTAATTTAAATTTATTGATAAGGTTAAGGTTTTTTCAAGCAGTAAAGGGAAAAAGTTTTCTATCAAGAAATTACAAATCAAAATTAGTTATGTTAATAGAGATAAATACTTATAGTGCTAAATAATGTTAAACAAGGATAAAGATAAATATTTATTTGAATAAATATGCATTTTAACAATTTTAAACCCAATGTCTAAGATATTAATTAGTTATACTAATAGAGATATTGTTAAATACGAATAGAGATAATAAATATTTATCTGAAAAATTTTAAATTTATTTATAAATAAAAGTTTTTTTAATTAATTATTCAATAATTATACTAATTCAGAATTAATAAGAGGGATAACATTGTTCAAAAAAGTATTTCCACATCTTGAGTAAATACTTATGTGAAAAATTTTAAATTTATTTAAAAATAAAAGGTTTTCTTTAATTAATTATTCAACAATTATATTAATTTAGAATTAAGATGAGAAATAAAAATATCTAAAAACGTTTTTCCTACATCTGAATATATATAAGTATTATGATTATGATTAGTTGAGGCCAGGCCCAACCTGGCTTCATTTTTGCATTTTTCGTAAAACTGGTGTTGGGTTGGCTGTAATACCCCGGATAATTTTTATAATTATTTTGGGATAATTATATTTGGAGTAATTATTTTGAATAATTATTGGTGGATAATTAGTTTTGGGAATAATTATTTTTGGATAATTATTT
>CAODLS010405232.1:0-17314 GCA_948243855.1 Flueggea neowawraea
AATTTTTAGGAAGGCTCCTATACACTGACCAAAAATGTTCAAACAAAAAAAATAATAATAAAAGCTAATAACATACTATACCAATATATCAGCTTTCTCATCAATGGTTGCCAGAGTCACAAGCTGAGATATAACTCGCTGAGCAACCTGCGAATTGACTGGCTGCCCAATGAAGATTATGCGATTTCTAAACAATACAGATGAAAGATCCAGAAGTCCTACCGGAGTCATCACAGCTGGCATGATGGGTGGATTTCCCTTTTTTGCCTCAATTACACAGTAACTGCAGCAAAAATATTTATCTTACAAACTCCTAATTCCAAAAAATTTTTAGCTATCAGATAAGCAGAGACTAGCAAAATCTGCAGAATGCAGAAAAGAATTCATAGTTTGCACAGGCAAAAGTATTATTAACATAATTGACAGACACGAAAAATAAATGCCAAATTCGTAGGAACAGGTAAAAGTAAAAATCATGATTGGAACCTTTGCCAATTCTGTCAGATGTTACCACACACACTCAACTAGTCAAATAAAATTCTCGGTCTGTAACTTTAGACTATTGTTCCTCTCTAAGTAGCAATTTTAACGAAAATAGTAATATATGCAATCTCATAAAATCTTCATTAAAGAAACTACGATACAACAAAAGAGGTAAAGCAGCAAACCTTTGGTCAGTATCAAACAAATCCTTCTTGTTAATTGTTAGAGGAGGGGAACCAGAGGCTTTACTTGATAATCCTGGATAGGCCAATACATTTACACGAATGTTACAAGAATGATTTCGGAGCACCATACATATTCATTTCAATGAAATCCGCAATCCATACGGACTACTAAAGAAAACTAGAAATGGCAATATCAAAATATTGTGACGTGATATGAATCACTAAAGAAATTAAAGAAATTGCTGCCAACAAAAAAACTCAATATAACTCGAAGAAAATAATTCCCAAAGCTGCAAATAATCAAAACACATTAAAATGAACAATTTTGAGAACATATTTACAGTGATCAACAAATGAACTAAACCCAAAGCAACCAGCAATTAGTCTCAAAGTAGTTAGCTTTAACACAACTCGACAAACCTCAATAACAAAGAAGCTAACTGGTGGAATCACCAAATACATGTAGAATCCACAAGTTACTTCCTTTTACATAGAATTCATGAATATACAACCCAATTTTTTTTTTGCAAAAAAAAATAGAGAAAGCTCACCAATTGTAGAGGGGTCACTGTATGGAATAGGCAATGCAGAGACGATAAACCTCCCAGAGTTTCTGCAATTACCAGAGAATTTATTGTAACAAAAAAAATCGACAAAAATTTCAACAAAAATCAATACAATTTAAAGCAAAGGTTTTATATAGAGGCACGCCTGCGAATGTCTGATAAGAGAGATGTAGAGGGAACTTTGTTGCGAGAAGAGACAGAGAAACTAAGTGAGGCTGAAATGGCTGATGCTACCACCATGTTTACACCTTTAATCAAATTTATTTCAATAAGCAAAAACAGAGAGAAGGGTTTTAGAGTTCAAGCCAAACTGAGAAATCCTCTTACAGAATAAACTCTCACTGCTAGTGACAGGGCGGTAGTGCAGGAGTGTTAGAGGTGACGTATGGTGATGCTGATATGGGTGAGAAGGAAAAATCTCAGTGGTTGTGGAGGCTAGTGATGGTTGGCGCCGGCGACGGCGGTGGTGGTGATAGAAAGGAAGGAGACGGTGGTGGAAGTGAAGTAAGAAGTGGGGTCGCCAATTGGAGCGGAGTTTTTTTTGGGGAAGAGGAAGGGGGAAGCTAGATGTGAGGAAGGCCTTCCTTGATGGCCATGGTTTATTAATGTGTGGTTGTTATATAATATGATACTATAATTATTATTTATTATATTTAAAAAATAATATAATATAATATAATTAAATAATTATTTTTATTTTGTGATATAATATAATTGTAAAATTAATAAAATAATTAAAATATTCTTATTTAGTGGAGTTGTAATATGGTATTTTATGTTATTTTTTAGGAGTATTTTAAAAATATTAAATTTATAAATTAGCAAGGACAACAAAAAATTATTATTTTGATAGTTTACAAAATCTATTAAAATTTATAATTTTTAAACTATAAAAAATAATACCATACCATGAATCTATAAAAATCAAAACCAATAAAAATTGAACCATACAATACTTAACGAAACCATACAAAACCATGAAACAAACAAGGCCGTTCTATTTTTGAAATTATTTTAGTATCCCTGATATTTCTTGGAATCTATGATTGCATCCTACATTTTCATATATCGCCTTTCCCATCCCTCCACTTGAGTTTTTAGACAGAATCTTGTTGCCTTTTTTCTATAGGTGATGAGGCTCCGACCTTGCGGATGGTGAATTCAATTTTTTGGTGCTTTTGTGTAAGAATTGATTTTGGAGATTAATTAAAATTGTGCAATTAACTTTAGGGATTGGTAAGAATGTAATAATATAGAATGTATTGAATGTACTAATGTGATGCATTTTACCTGTGTTCTCTATTCAATGCAGACTTTGGTGAGCAATCTTATAATTTGACTAATAGTGATATGGTTAATGTCGAGCCAGAAGATAAGAATACATACTTCTATTAAGAAGAAAGATGACAAACGATGCTACAATTTACCATTTTCCTCAATCCACCCTTATAACTGATACTTTTTTAATTTTAGCATATGTGTTTGTAAATTATTAATAAACAGGTGTAGTATGTTTTGAAAGTAATCTATGCAAATAATAAAAACTGAGCTAATTTTCAGAATCTAGTATGTTTTAAAGATGTTTTTAAGATAATCTATTTTTATTTTTCTCATCAATCTTGGTTTCTCAAAGGTAAGGCCAAAGGTTGTTTAATCTCTGATTTTTGTGCGGTTTTGTGCCGTTTCAATTTGAGTGGGTCACTTGAAAGGTGGGAACGCATCTTTTTTTTTTTCTTTCTTAAACCAATCTATTAACATTTAAAACAAGTAAAGAATCAAACTTTTAGTTATTGATATGGGATAAGCCAATAAACCCAACAAAAAGTCAAAATATTAAAGTTTAGTCAAAAGTCCAATAAGAAAGCCCATTGATGATGTGGCAATGTCCACTTGCTGAACACATAACATGTCATCCATCCTTCACCTCTATAAATAGCAAGGCACCCCTCATTTTGTAGGTTTGTGATATTCACTTCACTTCCCTTAGTTCGGACAAGAATTGATTTGAGTGTCGGGGCGTAGACAGGGAGCGATCCCCCGTCCTTTCCCCTTACAGGAGCTGCGGCCTTAAGTTGAAGACCCAAGGAGCCGAAGAACTTAAGAACCCAAGAGTTGAAGAATCGAGACCTAGCAACCTTGAGCTGAAAAACTGGTGACACCAGAACTTGAAGATTTGAGCTTAAAACTTAAAGGCCTAGAACTAAAAGCTTGAAGGACCTAAAGCTTGAAAACTTATTCTCTAGCTTATAAATTTATTGTTGTATTTTCAAGCAATAACAATTGGCTTTGTTGTGGAAAACGTCCGAAAAACCAACCAGCCATCAAGAATCTTCACTGTAGTCCTCACAAAGACCAATGCATTCATCACGAAGAGCCTAAGTATGTGTGGTCATCTCTAAGAGTCTAGATACTCATGCTCCTTCCTCAAGAGAAGGAAGCACATTTATGTATTCAATGCTATATCATAGTGTGGAATACTAATTTTAGTTTGAAATTGAGTTTCAATCATTCTCGAAATTTTTGAAACAACTGAGGAACTTCATATTTTTACTCATTAAGTAAACCTAACATAATCTAGTGTGATCATCTATGAAGGTTACAAACCATCTTTTTCCAGAGTTAATTTTGACCCGTGAAGGACCCAAAACATACTATGAATTAAAGAAAATGGTTTTGAAGCTTGAAGTTTCATAAACTTGATAAGGTTTCAAATAATAACTATTTTTATGACTTTTTGCTGAAATGAAGTGTTCACACACAAATTTTGAACAATCCATGCCTTTAAACAACTGAGGTAACAAATTTTGAAAATAGGCAAAACTAGGGTGGCTTAATCTAGTGTGTCAAAGAAGAATTTGATCCTTAACTGAGGTAGAATAGACACAATTGTAGCCATGAGACTTTTTATTCTCAAATTCTTCTCCAACAAAGCAATATAGTCCATCTTTTAGCTTAGCATTGCTACTCATCTTCCCTGAAGTTTGTCTTTGGAACACATAATAACAATCAAAGAAAGTGATAGTGCAATTAGAATCTTGAGCTAGTTTGCATACAGATAGGACATTACAAGCAAGCTTAGGTACATAAAGAACATATTTAAGATAATTAGTAGAAGAGAGATGTATTGAGCCTTTATCAGTTATAGGAGGAAACGACCCATCTACTACACAAACTTTCTCGTAACCAGAACAAGGATTATAAGTATGAAATAAGTGAGAGAGACTAGTCATGTGATCTGAGGCTCTTCAATCTATGATCTAAGGAGTAGAATCAAAAGGAAAAGAACAAGAAAAAGCATTAGAATTATCACTTGTTTGTGCAATAGAAGCATAAGGGGCACTAGATGATTCAAACTTAGGTTTCAGCAACTTGTGGGTATAATTGATTTGCTCTTGATCGAATGGCACTTGCTCAACCTCATGTGCTGAAGAGGGTAAAACTTCCTTCCTGAGTTCCCTTTCCAGTTTTTTGGTGTCGCGGCCCAGATTGGGCTACGACTAGCGCAAAAGGCCAACTAACAGCTGTCCCGACTCATCTCGCACAAGCCTCGAATAAACAGAAATTCTACCCAATTCTTTTATACTTAATTAATTATTAATCCAAATTATGAGCCAAATGGAATTAGTAGGTTATTTAAGAGAAAACTGAGAAATTCATATAATTATGCAAATTCATCGTCATACTGAAATATATAATAAAATAGTTATAAGTAAGTTTAAATCCATAACATGATAAGTTACGCCCATTACCCCACTAGTTTCTCTGTGTAGAGCGTTTAATATAATAGAAACATAGAGCCCGAACAAAAGGGCACTCACGAGTTGTATGGTAATGCCTCACTAAGTGCTATCGGATGGGTGCTAACATCAAAATAACCTAAAATGTCCTGAAATGTTAAAGTCACAAAATGGGATGATAATACTCAGTGAGGGGCAACACACTAATATATATATATATATCTTCTTCTTTTTTTTGTAAACATCTTCTCAAAACGGTTTCACAGAGATAGCAAACAGCACGAATTCATGCATAATCAATGTTTCTTTTATAGTTTATTGTTGGATCATGGGTGATCATCATTAAGAGCTTTTTATGTTTTGATGATGGAAAAAATTGAGTTTGATTCTTGGATATTTAATTGTGATAATTGTCGGCTCACTCGAGTCAATCAAAGTGTCCATCGAGTAAGAAAAAGCTCTAGGTGCTACAATTTTAGCTATCTTACCTAAGTAACCAGTTTCAGGTTACTCAAGTAATTCATGCCTCATCTCACTCGAGTAACCAATTTCAGCTTAATCGAGAAATCCATGATTTCATACTGCAACAATTATAAATGCACTCCAACGGCTATTTTATCTCCACCAACGGTCATATCACTTGGAGAGGCTATAAATACATAAAGGAAGGGAAGAAAAATGTGGATGATCATATACTTTCAAGTCCCAAACATTTTCATCATTCCCCTCACTCCGAAATACCAAAATCATGCTAGAGAGAAAAACAAGAGCATCAGGAAAACACATGTACTCATAGCATAGAACTTTCATTCTTTATAATTCTTTTGTAAACACTTTGAGAGTGAGATATGTTTGTTGTAAGCTTAGAAAAAAACAACATTGTAAGGCTTTAGAGGTATGAGCCGGAATCAACCTTGTCTAGGCTTTAGAAGTGTGAGCCGCAATCAACTTTGTTGGCTTTAGATGTGTGAGCCATAATCAACCTTGGTGTAAGACTTTGTTAGATTGAGTCGGAATCAATCTTCAAGATAGTGAAAATCCTAAGTGAGACTTATGTAGTGGACGTAGGCATGGTTGGCCGAATCACTATAAATCTTGGTGTTGTTTTCTCTCTCACCTCAACTTGCTTCCGCTCTCCAAACTCAACCAAGACATCCCCAAAACAATTCTCCAACATTTATTTGGTGGCCATATAGGCAACTGAGAATCGAACTGAATTGTTGGTTGACCGATCCACACAAGCCTGGGATAAGTATAACTTCTACCTAATTCTTTTATACTTAATTAATTATTAATTTGGTTTACCAACTTCATATTTTACAACAGGCGTCATACTGAAATAGATAATAAAATAGTTATAAGTAAGTTCAAATCCATAACATGATAAGTTACACCCATTAACCCACTAGTTTCTCGGTATGGAGCATCTAACATAACAAAAACATAAAACTTGAACAAAAGGGCACTCACGAGCTGTATGGTAATGCCTCACTGAGTGTTGAATGTCGAATGGGTGTTAACATCAAGCTAGCCTGAAATGTGAAAGCCATAAACTAGCGTGAGAATACTCAGAGAGGGACAACATATTAAAGAGACTCTAGGTCCTCACACAAATTGTTTTAAAAATATTTATGAAAATATTGCACATGCATATATATACTTGAATATATATATATAATAATTTGTTGTTATAATAATAATAATAATAATAATAATAATAATAATAATAATAATAATAACAGTTTTGCAGAGATAGCAAACAACACATCATGCATGCATAATCAATGTTTCTTTTATAGTTTGTCTGGTAGCCACATAGGCAACTGAGAATCAAGCAAGGGACCGATAGTTAGGTCTGACATGCGTGTCTCTGACATGGTACTACCACCGCCAACCTTGGTAACTAGATTTCTAACTCGTGTCTCCGACACGGTGTTACCACCACTAACCCTGGTAACTAGATTTCTGACTCGTGTGTCTCCGACACGGTGTTACCACCACCAAACCTGGTAACCAGGTTTCTGACATGTGTGTCTCCAACACGGTTTTACCATCACCAACCCTGGTAAAAGGTTTTGATAAATGTGGACTCCTTACCACCTGACTCGTGACTCTGGCCTGGACACATAGGGTTACTACCACCTACCCTAGTAATTATGTTTGACTTTTCGGTGGTATACCAAAGGCTACGCCTCCTCGAAGTTAGGTGTCCCGAGTCATATCAAATTGTCCAAAATTTTCAATACTAGCAGTCATGCATAACAAACAGATAATTACAGATCTCATAATTAATCATATCTAAGTACAGATTCACCATGCACTATTTCACATAAGTATATTTTAGGATTTATCAATCCTTTAGTTAGTCCAGATTACATGCAAAGTTGAACACAATATAATTTATGAAAACACAGCCTATGTGTTTAGTATGTCATCCAACTCACCTTGATGTCAAACCAAATATCCAGTCACGCACCGCTAGTGGATGACTAATCAGCTAGACAATCACACAAAATTGAAACCATATATGTCAAAATCAGACATGGTAATTATGACAATACATGTATGCATGAAATGCAGGTGAATGTCCCTAAACCCTTGATGATGTCAGAATCCTATTTCAATCGAGTATCTCTCTCTCTCTCTCCCTCTCCATATTATCGTGTCATAAAATAATAGTTCTAATCCCTCAACTTTAGACAAATTATAATTTAGTCCCTAAGGTCTCGACATTTTAAAACTCATTCCTTTAAGTTTCAAGAGACTACCACTTAATCCTCCAATCATCTTACATGTACATTTTAAACCTAAAATTATCAGAATCTTACATTCCAATCCCTTTGATAGAATTTTTTTTTATCAAAAACACCTCTATATGCACTCCAATAGAGCCACTAACATACAATTCGACTCCCAATCACCAAATCATTTCAAATTACATTCCAACACATAAAACCATTAACATTCTACACAAGAAATTATCAAAATCCTCAATTTCATCCTCTAACACAAGCCTAAATTCATTTATTCATCTCAAGAACACTTCAATAATCTCAATTCTTCCTAAACTCGTCATTCACTTCACTCATTCCACCAAATTATTCAGATCCAAACTCAAATACATCAAATTAGCCCTAACTTAACTTCATATTCAACATGCAAGAAAACATTCTTTGCACGTAACGCTGTAATCAAGCTGAGCCAAGATCGAGTTCTTGATGCTCGAGCTCAGCTCGACTTAATTTCTTTGAGCTCGAGCTTGCATGTAAAAGAATGTTGTCTTGCATATTGAACATGGTGTTCATTTAGAGTTTTCTGAACATTTCCAAATACTTGATGAAATTGTTCTCCTTAGTGCAATCCTTTAATCTTTGGGGAAATAGAATAGAAGAGATATGGTTTAACCTCATCCTTTTTGTTGGAAAGGAGCTTTTAGTCTTGCACTATTTCCTCCTTAGCATCCATAGCATTCTTGGGCTATTTCACTACACACTCCTTCCCCTTATCTTTCGTGAGTTCCTCCCCACACTTGCCTCCTCAAGCTCTTTCCCACTTCTCAAAATTAATGGCCATCACACTCTTCTTGGGGTTAACTTAGGATGTACTTAGTAGCTTTCGCTTTTCCTTATCCGACATAGCCTTAGTCAATTGCCCCACTTGCCTCTCAAGGTTTTGGATGGTAGTTTGTTGGATTTGAACAATTTGGTCTACCTTTGCATCCACCTTACTCATGTATTCCATCAAGAGGTCTTCCAAGAGTGGTTTCTTTTCTTAGGAGTTTTGTTAGGGCGGTTGGAGTGGTTGTTGTTATTGTTGATAAGGTGATGGTGGCCTAGGTTGATGATGAACACATATTCATATATATTTATGTGCATTAATTTATATTATTTTGAATACGAATTGAGTGTTTGTCATTAGTTTTGGTACTTCTACGCTTTATATTATGTTTTTCAGGTTAACTGATGATGTCTTGGCGAAACGAAGGAAAACAAGTTTAAACGGGACTTGAACGATGACATTTGAGGCATTGGTAGTGAGACACGACCTTGGAATGATGAACCACGCCCGTGGGACACTTGAGAAAGCAAATATGTGCACAACTGAGCATCCACGGATAGAAACTGAAGGTCCATGGCCATGGAGTAGGCCGTGTAACCCACTGGAAGTTAGAAACCAATGGACACGGATAAGAATTGTGTTGGACACGGACAAAAAGCTGTGTTCGTGTATTTCCAGCCAAAAGTTCATACATTCCACGAACATAAATTCAACACACGGACATAATGGTCATGGACACGGAAAAAAACCGTGTTTGTGTCTAATATGCAAGCTGTGGATTTGTTGTTTAAATGACGCACACGGACGAAATAGCTTGGGCACGGCCGTGTACGTGCCCGTGTCTTATTCCAGATGCCCTAAATCGCCTATTTAAGTGGGTTTTGACATTCATTCAAATGAGAGCCGACTTGGAGACAGAACGACACATCTTTAGATGCCAGAGAACGTAGGAACAAAGGAGAACATCATTGGGCATCAAGATTGAAGAGATTTCGCGAAGAATTGGAGGATTCAATCATGAGTTTTTTTTCTCTCTCTAGATTTCTCTTTGTTTTTGTTGTTTATCTCTCTATCGTTATGAACTAATTATATTGTGTACCTAGATATGATGAACCCTAGACAGATTATATGATGTTGGATTATGTTATTTATTCAATTGATTTATGGTTTGCGACTCAATTATGATTTATAATGCATATTGTTGAATTGATTGTTGCTAGCCTTTCGATTCCAATATTGTTTCGTGCATGTGCAATCGAGAGATTCTGTGTATGATAGAGCGTTCATAATTGAGAGGAGTTGCATGCAAACCTAGAGATAGGTCGAAATAAATCCTCCGGATTAGGGTCAAACCTAATAGAGAAATTCATAGAGCAGTGTGTTAAAGCAACGATAGGGGTTTTAATTAGGAAGAGATTCCGGTTAATTAGGTGGGGTATATACAGACCACTGTCTAAAACGATGTCGTTTCTGCAGAATTTGCAATGCTTACTCAAGTGATATCCCTCATCATTCGGATGGCACACCTTTTACTCGAGTGACACATCTTGTTACTCGAGTAATACTTTCTCATGTGTTCATCTGGGAACATGGCTTACTCGAGTAACCAAATGGCTTACTCGAGTAATCCATTGTCTATCTTACTCGAGTAACACCTCAATGTTTTCTCGAGTAACTCCTCTAAAAAAAATTCATCATCAAATCAACACTTTAATTGATCGAGATCAAAATGGGAATAAACTGAAAGCTACAGAGAACTTTACTGGAATTCGATGAGGCATTACAGAGTTTATACTAAGAGGACATATCAACAGAAGAATAGACTTCCATAAGCTCCAAAACCTCAAGGCCAAACAAACTCCTCAGATAATGCTTTTGAAAACATTCCTAATCCAGTATTCCATCTACCACTCTTCCACTTATAATACCTTATATTGACCAGCCTAATACTCATGATTTGTCTATTGATTTGCATCTCTCTATAGCATAAACGAAAGGAAAGAGAACTTGCACTAAACATCCTCTAATCAATCATCTATCCTATAAAAAAAATGTCATGCAATCATAGTGTTTTTTTTCTAAGATCAATAATGTGTTTGTGCCTAAAAACACTGAGGAAGCACTTGCTCATCCAAAGTGGAGGTTAACTATAAATGAGGAATTGCGGGCTCTTGAGAAAAAATGGAACTTGGAAGTTAGTGGACAATCATAGAGGGCTTAAACTAGTAGGGTGAAAATGGATATTACTATTAAATTCAAGGATGACAGAAGTGTGGAATGGCTTAAAGCCAAATTGGTTGCTAGAGGGTTCACTCAAACCTATGGTATAAATTACCAAGAAACTTTTGATCCCATAGAAAAATTCGCTCCCATAGAAAAATTCAACACTATCCGGACCCTACTCTCCCTAACGGTATATTGCAATTGGCCTCTACACCAAGTTGACATAAAAAAATAAATTCATTCTTGAATCAAAATTTATAAGAAGAAGTCTTTATGAGCCTACCTCTTGGATTTTGAGAAAAAATATGAGGAGAACAAAGTGTGCAGATTTAAAAAAAATCTTTATATGGATTAAAACAATCACCTAGGGCATGGTTTGGAAGATTTGAGAAGGAAATGAAAAGTTATGGCTATAACCAAAGCCAAACAGACCCCACAATGTTCTACAAGAAATATGAAAATGAGAAGATGTCAATTTTCACCATATATGTCGATGATATCAGTATAACAGGAAATGATGAGGAAGGAATAAGAAAATTGAAGGACCAATTTGCTCATGAGTTTGATACCAAGGATCTGGGACCACTTAAATACTTCATAGGAATGGAGATTGCTGGATCACGAGAGGAGATATTTGGCAATCAATGAAAATACACCCTGGATTTACTTAATGAGATAGGAATGCTTAGAACCTGCCAAACTAGGAGAAGTGGTTGATAGAGAGAGATTTCAGAGATTGGTTGGAAGACTGATATATTTGTCCCACACAAGACTAGATATAGCATTCGTAGTTAGTATGATGAGTCAATTTATGCATGATCCTAATCAGAAAGATTTTAAGGATTTCTACAGATCTTGAAATACTTGAATAGAACTCCAGGACAAGGACTCATGTTTCAAAAAAGAAATTATGTGTAGATTGAAGTTTATACTGATGTAGATTGGGTTGGAAATTCTAGTGACAGAATATCAACATCAGGCTACTGTACGTTTGTTAGAGGAAATTTAGTAACGTGGAAGAGTAAAAAACAAAGTGTTGTGGCAAGGAGTAGTGCTGAGGCAAAGTTTATATCATTAGCGCATGGTATTTGTGAAGCAATCTAGATACAAAAAGGTACTAGAAGAGCTAGAAATTTCAATGTCCAGCCCTCCAAAAATCTACTACGACAAGAAAGTATCTATATCCATTGCTCAAAATCCAGTTCTATATGACAGGACTAAACACATAAAGGTGGATAAACATTTCATATAAGAGAAGATTGAAAATGGGAACATATTCCTACCTTACATCCCTACAACTTAGCAAGTTACTAATATCCTCACCAAAGATCTTAATACAAGACAGCTCAAGTTTTTGGTTGGCAAACTAGCCATGGAAGATATCTTCCAACTAGCTTATGAGGGAGTGTTGAGAGTTGTTTTCGAAAGAGAATATTTCTCTCCTGAAAATAAACTACATCATAAGCATATATTATTTCCATATTAGGATTATTCCTATTTTAGTGCTATGTACATATCATGTAGTGCTTATATATATAATGTACATAAAAGAGAGAAATACACAATATTATTCTTTTGTTTAGTACCATTTTTTTGCATTCATTCCATGCGCGCTTCTGAGACAAATCGGTGGAAATGAAACAAGAATTCGAGCAAACTCTGAACAACAAAACGCATGAAACTCAACTTCAGGTGAACGACCAAGTCAAAAAACTGCAAGGCCGAATCAGTCAAGTATCAAACAAATTGATTAAGGAGATACAAAACGTCCAAGATGAACAAACCATTTTTTTTTGTCGAATTGTCTCAGAGACAGGTTGAAGGGTTCAATAAGTGTACCAATGACTGGTTCATCTCAGTACAACGCCAATAGGATTGAATCATTAATGATCTCAAACATCTATTCCATGATTCTCAGACCCTTCTTGGAAAGCAGATGGCCAAGGAAGTTGAGCTAGTGATTGAAGCTCGAGCGGAGAAGGGCAAACGACATGTTGAAGAAACAACACCAATTACTCTGTCCCGAGCTACCCTCATTGGGTTTCCGTCTGGACAATTCTTGAACCATCACTATTAAGGTATCCATTTTCCATAACAAACCAATCATTAAAGCCTTCAGCCTCGATCTACACCACCTGAGTCCCTGGTCGAGGACTAGATGCATCAGGTCCTTCGAGGTTTCCTATGGATACACCTCTTATGCCCACCACAGCGTGGGAACCTTCAAACGCTATGGCAAATTTGAGTGTCCCCTAAATCTCCTACGTAATCCCAAACACTCAAGCCATGAAAGCGACAAAGGCTCTGCCAGCTTACATAAATCCGAATTTGCTCTGGTATCCTTAGGTTGCTAATACGAGAGTGCCACAAGTTGGTCCTAGTGGATTTTCTAATGGTCCCCCGGGGAAAAATTACCCACTGATCGGATTGCAAAATTTGACCTATCCGTCCAATACTAAGGGTGCATCGGTTGGGATGCAAAATTCAACTTGTTCCATAAATACCGTAGGGGGATATCCTCCCCCAAGCTTAGGAGGTCTAAAACCAAATGGTTATACCTTATGGTGCTCCAACAACACAATGGGTCAATCAAGATGTACTTGCCAACATGATCGAGAGCATGCATGGACTATAGTTGCAGAGGATAAACCATTTCATTTATCGCAAGCCCTACCAGATTATATCAATAAAAACTATCCTTTTCCTCGAGGGTACAAAGTTCCCGAGTTCACACTCTTCTCAGGAGATGGAAAAATGTCTGGCCTCTAGCATATTGTGCGGTTCACATATCAGTGTGGTGAGGCATCATGTGATGATTTCTTAAAGATACACTTGTTCCTGAGTTCATTAATTGGGACTACTTTTAATTGGTATATCAACCTGATGCCAAACACCATCTTTACTTGGTGGGATATGAAGAATGCATTCCAAGCTCAGTTTACCTGAGGAGACCCAGATACAACAGTGACTAAATAGTTTCTTACCCGATTTAGGCAGATGATGATCAAATGTCATGTCAACTTACCTGAGAGCGAGTTCCTGCGCTTTGCTTAAACTCGATCTGAGTTCACGTTAACCTGAGGTTGTTAGGAAAGTTACAATTAAGTTAGATTATGATACTAACTTTATGGTGGATGACAATGATTTCCAAATTCTCCAGGATGATTTTCCACCACTCGAGAATGCCAAAGACTTCGAGTGTCAATGCCAGAAGATTTTGAGGACATCTCCACAGCTGTGGCCAATATAGCAGAATTTTAAAAGACCAAGAGCTCTTTAAAGAAAACTCCGGGTAAGTACATTCATTATGAAAAGCTTGACCTTTCGAAGGGGATATGCTTTAAAGGGTTATATGTAAAAGTTGTCATTAATGGGGTAGAGATCGGAAAAATCCTCGTGGATGGGGGAGAAGCATTCAATCTCTTACCCCTAAGGATGTTGCTTATAATTAAAAAGTCTGAGAAAGACTTGGTACTTGCGGATTCAAACGTTCTTAGCATTGAAATAGTGAACCTTGGTTGTTCCTATGAAAATAAGGGCAAAAGAAGGGTATGCAGTCTTTTATGTCGTCAACATAGAACACACTTCCTTCAATGCCTTGATTGGCCGAGATTAGTCACACAAAAATATTTGTGTGCCATCAACCCTTCATCAAAAGCTCATGCTTTTTAATGGTGACACTGTTGAAACAGTGTATGCCAATCTTGAAGTTAAACATGTCGAGACTTATATTGTTGGCATTGGCATTGTAGGTGGAGCTTTAATCCCATATTGGCAAGATTATGATTTCCAAATGGTGAACTTAACCGCGATGAAGAGATTGACCAACGAGGAGGACGATACAATGAAGATCCATTGGCGGTCATGATGATCGAGCACGGGCAATAAAAGGCACCTAAAACTTATTTTTGATGAATGAGTTCACCTTTGAGGAGGGCATGACAATTATCTAAACTTCCATGAAATAGATTTTGGTCCTCGAGACCAAGCCATCATACGAGACAATTGTCGAGTTCAAGTATGAGAAGTTTGTGAACTTGGTTGCATTGAAGATGAGGAACTTCTAAGGAAATTCTTTGACAATGGACTCACCTCCTTAAGTTTGGCCCATAAGGCCAATAGTATAAAATCGCAAGCTTATGATCCCATCGAGAAGATTAATTTGAGATCTGAGAATGAGCCTTAGATAACGTAGATTAACAATCTTCTTGATGAGACTACCAAGGCAAGTTGGTTCAGATATTGGAAGAGTTCAAGAACTGCTTCGCCTGGGACTACTATGAGATGCCAAGATTGGATATGTAATACCCCGTCGGATTCCAATACGGTTCTTTGTAGCTTTCCAATTATCTTCGTTTCGATCGTGATCGATAAGAGTGTTAAGTTGTTGTTATGTGGTTTGAGAGGGGTTACTCGAGTAAGCATATATGAGTTACTCGAGTGATATGGCCTATGGATTACTCAAGTAAGCCTTTCAGTCTTACTCAAGTGAAACAATGCATGGATCACTCGAGTGAGCTGTGTTTCTGGATGAACACCTGGGAATATGTTACTCAAGTAACAAGATGTGTTACTCGATTAAGAGGTGTGTCACTTGAGTGAGCTATGCACTTGAGCATGAAACGGTGTTGTTTTGGGCAGGGGTTTATATATACCCCCACCCGACTCATTCGACTAAAATCTCTCATTTTTCACTCAAAATGCTCTCAATCCATCTAGGAGTAGATTATCATTCGTATACGGATTTTACGTAGATTTTGGATTTTGGATCCAGAATGAAATATTATCATTCGTATACGGATTTTTGGCGACTTGAGAGTCCGCATTTGCATTTGTATAGCATGCATTTGGTATTACCACAGTACCACATTTTGATATACTTTGTTGACACATTCAGCTTCTTGTTCCTGGCAGCGAGACCAGCCACCGTCGAGTGGGGCTTGACTGGTGATTGCGCTTGATTTCCAAGTGAGTGAATAGAAGATTCAGACACATTGACTGTGTCTCAAAACTATAAATATTTTTTATTGTGTACAACATATTTGAAATTAAAGTAATTTGAGGATTGGCTAATAATAAACTGGTTCTATGTTTAATCAGGATTACGTTTTGAACTGATATATATATATATATATATATATATATAATACATATATATATCGTTTGATTTTGATATGAGACTTCTTTGTTACAAGGGTAAAATGTTACCTTTGGTATACCAATTCTTTGAGAAATCTCAACTACCAGGGTTGCTGGTAGCCATGTGTTCTGATCCAACACATGATTTGTTATCGATTGTGGCGGAGTCCACATCACCTATGTATTAGTGCTGGATGCACACTTTTGTTTTAGTCTCATGTATTTGATATGAGTTTTGACTAGGACACTATGATTTAAATCTGAAAAAGGATTTTAAAGCCTATGTGCATGTTGGATGCTTTGGTTGCGAACCTTTGAGAAATGAATTTTTTCCAAACTATTATTTATATAGTGTGTGTGTATATATATATATATACATATATATACTTATATATATCTGCTTGTGGTATTTTCGAACTGTTTTCAAACAGTTTTTGTGAGGCCTGTATGAGGCGATCTGAAGTGTTATTCCTTACTAGGCCCTGATCCCCTTTTGTTTCTCTGTCTACTATGATTTCCTTATCACAGGTACACAGATGTTTGTCTTCGACACCCATTTCGCATCTTGACTCCAGTGAGACGTCTATTGGTTAGTGATGCCCTTTTGTCCGGGCTCTCCTTTTGTATTGTTAGAACTCTGCACCAAGATGCTGTTGGGTTATGGGTTTTCCATTTGTATATGATATTTTATATACTCACGATATACTTTTTGGATTTGTTGATTATTCAATTTATGGTATTTATTGTAACACCCCAACCAAACATAATTGTGCATAGTATATATATATATTGGTACATGCATTGCATATGCATTTTCATAATATAGAATTGAAATATTATTTCCTATATATGTCCAATAGGTTTAGAGATAATAAATAGGATTGATATTTAAAACAAAGTTCATGAAACAAAAGTAAGCTAAGGACCAAAGGAAGAACAATTGGGCAAATGGGACTTAAAGAGATAATTTACATGTAATGGTGACTTTTACTGTCTATCACAGTAGTGTGCTGTCGAGATTTTAGAAGCACTTAAACACATGTAAGAATGCATGGAAAACATATAAAGAAATCATGACAAGTGTATTCGGCTACCATTCACTCAAATGATTTTTCTTCTTTTGTGCCACAAAGTCCTTGTAAAATCTTTTTCTTGAACACACACCAGCCCTGATTTCATTTTTGTGTAAAGCTTTCACACATAAAGAAGATTTCTTCTTTGTAACAACCAAGCAGAGACAAGCCAAAGGTAATACTGAACTTGTAGTACTCCTGATAATAGCATGTTTGCTTCATATTTTTGAAATTGTTAGAGATAGATTTTTGGAGAACTCAAAGAACAAAACTTGTAGATTTATGTGTCTTATATATTACTGTGAAACATTTTGAAACAATTTTGAGTCGTTTGATAATTATGGTCAAAA
>CAODLS010405315.1:0-15805 GCA_948243855.1 Flueggea neowawraea
TTTTGGGAAAAAGTACATATATATTTGTATATATGTTTTCCACTAATTTTAATGCTGAGTGCATGCTTTGCTTTGAATATTAAGAGTTTTTGTTTTGGTTTCTAATTTGTAAGCTTTGTTCTATGAACTCGATTTGGAAAAATGTCACACGTTTTTCGATAAACAGTATTTGTTTGGATTTTCGAATATCTTTTCGAAAATAAAGATTCGGTTTCTAAAAATATATATATTTATATATATATTTGGATTATGGATTTGGTTTGGAAGATGATATATATATATATATACGTTATATCGTATATATCTGATTTGTTTTAATATGCTCGTTCACATGACCGTTATGTTTTGGATTTAAATATATAATGTAATGTTTTGGAGATGGGACACCTATGCTACGGGGTACGTAGCCTTTGGTATACCAATGCATGTTATGGCCTAGCTATCGGGGCAGACGATAGCCATGTTGTCCTGATCAGACACATTGTTGGATGTGGATTAGTGGCAGAGTCCACAATCATTATACGGTGGTGGAGTGACTCGGATCTCACCACACTTTGTTTATGGTCCCTATTCGTGATATATGTTTTTGACTTCCGTATTTATGAAATACGTTTTGATTTTTAACGGTGGTGTGGCAAACCTCAACTAGTGACGATGGTGGGGCAAACCTCATGAGTTGAGATGAAGTCCTTGAGTTTAGGCAAATCTCACATCTTCAAGTTGAGTACAGGCAAATTCCACATCGATAAGATATCATTTTGAAAATAATATTATTAGTATTATGATGCCTATTAAGGCAAAGTTTTGATTATGAGATTTTGAGAAAGAACTATAAAAGTTTTGAGATCTATTTTTAAAACGGTTTGATAACAGCTTTAAAAAAAAAGGGTTTTCGGAAGTTCTGAATTATTTTAAGATGTTTTGTTTGAAACATTTGTTAAAGCAAAAGATTCTTGAAAGATTCTGGTTTAGTTCCATAAGGATTTAGTGCATGCTGTTTGCTTTGGTTGCAAACGATTTTCGAAATGGTTTTCGTGGAAACCATACTATGTATATAGTGTATACGTATGTATAACTGTCGTATACCGCATGTGTTAGATTTCAAATGGTTTTCAAACTAGTCTTTGTGAGGCACGTATGAGGCGATCTGGAGTATTGTCCCTCACTCACAGGGTTTGACCCTTTTTCTTTGTTTGTTTTGTCCCTGTTATTATCATCTTGCGGGTGAATCTTGTGGATTATGTTCGTTGACTTTTGATGCTCAGTGAGGGATTTTGATGTTGCGGTCAATGCCCTTTTGACCGGGCCCATTTGTATGATTTGTTAGATGCTCCACACCGGATTTCTGTGGGTGTTGTGTATGTTTTTGTTATTGTTTATGACATTTCAAATGTTTTAATTTGAAATAATTTCCGCACTTAATATTATATATGTTTTGTTTTTAATAGACAAAGATTATACTTTTATTTGTTTTTCATATTTCTCTAAATATGATATTTGGGTAGAAGTTATGTACTATGAGGCTTATGCGAGATGGGCTGGGCTTCCACAGACGGTTCACCTCGTACGCCGGTCATGGTCCCGGGAATGGGTCGTGACAGTTGGAAAGCAGTGAATAAGATACTTGAAAACTTTAGAGGCACTGCAAGACATTGTGTTATCGCAAAGGCTTGTGATAAAAAGAAACACAGTTGCTATTCCATATGATGATGTTGACGTGAGGATGTCCATGTCTAGTTATGTGTTCTTACTTGGAAAAAATATCACTCCACGTAATAGTGAGGAATACGTATAAGTATGTGGCAAGTGAAGCTGATACTATAGTTTCATTACCTACAGTATAGTAGAAAGGTGGGCTATAAAGTGGAATGGTCCACTTAGCTCTATCCACCTGAAGAACAAACGACTGTCTTTAGTGACAGTTAACCTCGATTGCTTAAAGATCGAAAAGATCTGATATAAGTCTAAGCAAATCGAGACCAAGTATCGTGTTGTGAAAGACTTATTTGCACAAAGACAAGTAAATTTGAGTACAAGTTTCACAAGGTGAATTGAACTTGAAAATGTAAATTCATGCGAGATGTGACTGAAGATCCGTTAATAAAAGTCTATAAGGAATAAGTTCCTTAAGATTCGCATGACACCCAAAGTATGTAATCTATTAAGACATGATCTTTAATAAGATCATCGTAAGCAATACACGAGCACAAATGTTGAGAGTTGACATTTGTAGTATTGTTAAGTGATAAAGCATGTTGGACAGAGAAGTAACCCACTCACACGGGTGTTTACCTTAGTTTTCCTAGTTCATTGGGGAAACAACTAAGATGAGGCTGGTTTTGAACGTAGAAAGAGACTTAGAGTGCGTTCATAATCAATAGGTCGTCTTGCATTTTATAGTTGTGAGTTCATTGTAAAAGGACAAGAATAAGTCGTACGAAAAAAAGACGTACATCATAGAATGAATTTCTATGACGATCATTAAATGATCAGATGCTAAAATTGAGTGACTTTTAGCGTATTCTATCTTAAAACCAGAAGTAATCATGTTACGGTGTGGATTAAGGTTAGATGGCGAAATGCATCGTAATCAAAGCTTCTATGTGGTGTTGACAATGTTGTATAAACATACGTTCCTCCAAGGGAAGAAAATAACACCACAACACATGATCATACCATGTGTGCTATATACACGACCATAGGGATGAAAAATATTGAAAAATGATCTCACTTTTCCTAGTATGAGACCCTGCCATAAACATGTGGTTCTCGGTAATACCTACCCTTAGAAACCTTAACACATTAAGGACGTGTAGTTGAGTTTAGCTACTTTAGCTTACCGTTAATGGTCATGATTGATTCGACCAAGCGTGACAACCTGGGCAAGTAAACTTGGCTATATGGATTGTCTGGTGTAAGAGAGGAAGTTTGTTCTAGACGCATTTGCACTAGTCTCATAAGTTTGCTTAGGTAGCTCTTATGTGATCTGTCACATGATGTGTGAACTATGAGTAAAGCTTTCATGAGATCGAAAAGTTCGAAAGCAGCGATTGTGTGGTTACGAACTAGGAGAAAGGCATATGTTCCAGCAGATTGTGCTGCTGTTGCATACACTATGACAGTATGAAGCTGTTCTGTAAGAGACACCTTCTGGCAGGATTGAGTAAGGAGTTGTTATATCCCTTACAGGTGCATAGCAATTATGCTCTTATCGTACGCTGGTCGCGGTCTATTTATCTGTATGATAAAAAGATCGAGCATGGTTATGTGAGTGCTAACCATGTTACATGATGATGTACCATTCCATCATGTGCGAGTAGGAGATGTTGGAAAAAGAAATCTGCCAATGACAGGTGAACCGAACCCTATCAGTCAAGGTGTGAACCGAGACGATGGACCGAGACCAATTGGCTGGCCCAATTGAGATGGGCCCGTAAGGACCATATGCTAAGCCTATTGGGCTTATTAGGCCCATTGGTCCCCAAGCCCAATTGAAGGCTTATAAGTAAAGAATGAAAGAATGAAATTTCATTCTTCTAAAAAACACCAAAAACGTGAGAGAGAGGGAGGAAATGAAGAAGAGAAAGTTTTTTCCTCCATGTTGCACCACTCGTTCCACTCGTCCTTCGTCCATCGATGGTCCCAATCCGCGTGGCATCTAGGCTGCGAAATAGACGAGCACTCACATCGCCAACCCGATCGTAGTTTGCTCGTGAGACCAACATCAACCGATCATGACCTTAATATCTTCCGCTGCTGGTTGGGTCGAGTTTCCGCAGGAATCAAGGCAGATAACACGAACCTACTAAATATATATTGTTTTTTTTGTTAAACTGGTAGCTAGATTTCTTTAGATGTTGAATGAGTGACATTAGCCGAAGGTGGTTTATGGTCTCAATCATTTGCTTATGGGACGTGGCTGGTGCAAGTCTGGCAGTAATGGAGACACGGTACTATTCATTCGACAGTGTTGTGGG
The DNA here is from genome assembly GCA_948243855.1 of Flueggea neowawraea. NCBI lineage: Eukaryota > Viridiplantae > Streptophyta > Magnoliopsida > Malpighiales > Phyllanthaceae > Flueggea > Flueggea neowawraea. The sequence goes on from CAODLS010405315.1 coordinate 3,978, forward strand.
AGTGGTAGAGTTTCACTTGTTTCCCGTCGGGTTGACTCGATTCATCTAAGCTTTGGGTATAATTTTGGGAGAATTACACATTTATATCGCAATCAAATGCCACTTTTTAAAAATAGCATTACAAGAAACTTGTTTTAAAAAATAGTAACCAGGAAGAATTCAATCTCCAAAATGCCATTGTTTTTAAAGCACACGAGAAATTGTCGAATTTTTGCAACAAATTGACTTTTTCTTGAGAAGTTGACTTTTTCGCGAGAAATTGAATTTTTTTAAATAAAAAATATTTTAATCTAGATTTTATTTTAGGTTCACAACTTTTCACAATTGGCTATATAATTCATATTTTTAAAAAACGTCTAAATAATTTTTAAAATTATTTTGTTAAAAAAATTCAACAAATTTAGCAATTTTTTTGGTTCACAATAGTTAACATGTGTGGTATTTTTTTTTTGTTTACACAATTCTTATTTTAAAAGGTTCACAATGGTTCATATAATTCATATTTTTTAAAAAGTCTAAATGATTTTTTAAATTTGTTTAGGAATTTTAAACGAATTTTACCATCAATTTTTTCTAGGGTTGATTTTGACATTCACAATAATTCACAAAATGGTGTTTATTATATTGTACATTATTGTGAATCATTATGTACCATTTTAAATGGCTCATGACAGTTCATAATAGTTGATACATTTCATTTTTTTTTTTAAGTCTAAATGAATTTCACAATAGTGTATACACTTAATGAATTTTTAAATGCAATATTTTTTGCTTCACAAAAAGTTGCACAATGTACATCATAGTCAACCATAATAAATCGTTGTAAAAAAAAATTGTTTCACAATGATGATTTTTTTTGTTCACAATGGTGTACATTGTGAACCATACAATAATTATTTTTGGTACACACAACATAACCACAAATTTAGAATTTTATCAATAATATTGCAAGGCAATAGACTAATATTGAAAATTTAAAAGTTAAGGGGCTAATTTTAAAAAATCTACAAATTTTGAGGACTGATAGAGTAATTTATTGTCACCACCTTCAGTTGCAACTAGGGTTTCAAAAACCCTAGTTGCTTGTCGTCGCTGCTTCCTTCCCATGGCGTTCTCCCTTCACTCAAATCTCTTCTCTCCATCTCGCACACTCAAACCTCAAACAAAACCTCCTTCCAACGCCACTTTTGTCGTTGTCACTCGCATCCGTCGAGGCTCCAGTCCCCGCTCCAACAACAAACCTCTAATCAAAGTCGAATCTCATCAAACTCGAATCGAACCTCATTGCCATGCTTCGGGAGCTCCTTTGCCAGGACCAATGGACCCTCACCCTCTACGTCCTCTCCACTCTCCGCTCCGAGTTCCCTTCCACAACGCCAACCTCAACCTCTATGATGATGTCATCAAAACGTTGTCTAGGAGCAGAATGGGTGAGCGCATTGATCAGGTGGTGGGGAAAAAATCGAGAGAGAATGTGAAGAGAAAATAAGAGAGACAGATTGATGGAGAGAAGCGACGGAAGAGAGATCGACGAAGAGGAGCGGCAGAAGAGAGAGAGGCTATGCGGTGGCGAATGACAGAAGAGAGAGAGAGGCGTGAGGTAGCTGGGTTTGGGGTGGGAGAGAGAGAGAGAGAAAAAATGAAGAGAGAAAAAATTGAGGAGAGAGAAAAATTTTAGAAAATGAAACAAAAAAATTAAAATTTATATAAAAATTAATGTGACATTTTTAAAATTTAGTTTCAAAGATGTGTTTTTTTTTAAAAGGAAAAATAAAAACTATTATTTTGTAGAATTGAAACATGGGCTGCCATTTTTAAAAATTGAGGCCCAAAAACTAATAGCCCACGTAATTAGCACTATAGTTTTTCTTCTATATTTGGTTTGGGCTTAACATTTATGTTTTGAGGAAATTACGTGAGTTATAATTTTTATTATGTAATAATTGCTCCGCACGTTGTGATTATATATATTGTATATTCATTTTCTGTAATTATTAATTCACGGTTGCATAATTATTAATTCACGCCGTTATTTTTAGATATATTAACTTAAGGGGTTTATGGATACAATGTTGTGTCGGGTTCTTTCCATCGAGTATGTGTTGTTGGCAACTATAATCATTACTTTTCACATTTTCTCTTTTCTTTTTTAACATTTACCTAGGGTTATTTCTAGGGTGCTTCAAATTGGATTTCAAATTTCATTGTTTTGCGAATTGGTTTATATTCTCTAGTTCGTTTCATGACATACTATAAAATACAAATTCATAGATTAATTCGAAGCAAGATATAGTCGTGTAAGATCTAACTATAAAATAAAATTTCATAAAGGAACTTTACAATTTTTCAACAACAATTTCCCAAAAATATGTAGAACATATATACATTAAACAAATATATAAATATAAACGTATTCCAAAACATTTCTAAACATATCTTAAATAAGTTATAAAATTTGTAAAATTTATATACATTAAACAGATATATAAATATAAAGAGATTCTAAACAAATTATAAACAAGTTCTAAATATGTATTGGACAAGTTATTAAATCTGTTGTAGTTGATATGAGCTCTATATATGAAGTTTTTTATTTATCTTCTCAAGCTGTGTAACAATGTTTGCAATCTGTATCTATGTAATGATGTTTGTGATCTGTATATGAGCTTGTTCATGAGAGCATCATAGAAATCTGCATAAAATATATTGAAACATTCGCTTGTGAGCTCAAAAAGATTTGATTTGATTTTACGTAATGTCGGCCTCGGTTTGATTTTAGGTAATGTCAATATGTTTTTTATTAGTTCCTATTTCTTCACGATTTATGTTTTAATTTAGAAGTATATCAGAACTAAAATTCGTGATTTTATGATTTGTTATGATTTCTCTGTTTCTAAATTGGGACCTTGCGGTTGTATTTTAAAATATCAGAGTCGGGCACTGGATTTTTTTCAAAAATTTGTTTAAGATTTTGAGAAAAGGTCATGTATAGCTAGGGCTAAGCATGGGCCCTGGAGATTCCCAAATCGAATATTCGAACCGAAAAGAATCAGAACTGAAAATAACCGTTGACTTTGACTTTCTCCGAACTGAACTGTCTCGAAATTTTTTTTGGGACGGTTCTGAATCTTAAGCAATACCCGTCCTGAGAACGGCCCCGAACCGAAGAACCGAAACTAGTACCAAAAATTTTAATATATATATAAACAATTAATTATATATCTACTATATATAATTAATTGTTTATATATATATATATATGAAGTGGGTGATTAAAGATGGCTAATTATTACTACTAATTTAGTATATGAATAATTATACATATATAATTAATAGTTTACACACACACACACACACACACACATATATATATATATATATATATATATATATATATATATATGAACAATTATATACATCGGTGTTCATAGGTCTACAAAGGAGTATATATATATATATGAACAATTATATACATAGGTGTTCATAGGTCTACGAATGAGTTCAATAGGTGTATAAAGGTATACATAGGCATTCATATAATCATAGGTGTTTATAGGTCTATGAAGGAGTTCAATAGGTGTACAAAGGTATACATAGGCTTTCATATAATCATAGTTGTTCAAAGGTATACAAAGGTATACATAGGCTTTCATATAATCATAGGTGTTCAAAGGTGTACAAAGGTATACATAGGTATTCATAGGTGTACAAAGGTGTTCATATAATCATAGGTGTACGAAGGAGTTAAATTGGTGTAAGAAGGTATACATAGGCGTTGATATAATCATAGGTGTTCTTATAATCAAAGATGTACAAGGGTATACATAGGTGTTCATAGGTGTACAAAGGAGTTCAATAAGTGTACAAAAGTGTTCATAGGTGTACACATTGGACTTTTCTATAAAGATAGCATATTTTTATTAAAAATCTTGTTATATAGGTGTACAAAGGTGTTCATAGGTGTACATTAGTGTTCATAGGTGTACATAGGTGTTCAATAAGTTTACGAAAGTGTTCAATATGCGTTCAAATATGTACAAAGGTGTTCGTAGGTGTACATAAGTGTTTAAAGGTGTACAAATATGTACATAGGTGTTCATAGATGTACATTAGTGTACATAGATATTCATAAAATCATAGGTGTTCAAAGGTGTGCCATTGTACATAGGTGTTTAAAGGTGTTCAAATGTGTTCAAAATCCTTCAAAGGTGTACACACTAAATGTTATTAAGTAACATACACACTAAATGCTATTGTTTATTGGAAGACATTAATTCAAGATTATTATTATTTGTTTTACATTTAGAATATGCTTGAATACATTGAACCAATGTCGTATATATATATATATATATATATATATATATATATATATATATATATATATATATATATTATTAGATGTGATTATTCTATTTATACTTACATAATCATTAAAATTAATAAAATTTATTACCTATAAAAAATTATTTTTATAAATTTATTTCTATAAAAAAAATTATTATGCACAATATTGTAAGTATTGTAATATAATGTATTATCAAAGCATATTTCTTATGAAATTAACAATATTAAAATAATTTGACCAATTGATAAGACAAATAATTAATAAAATAAATTATTAAAATGACGTCATTTTGTTTAGGACAGAACAAAAATAACACTAAGCCTTTGTTTGGAAGCTTAAGAAACGATGGAAAAGAGAAAGAGAGAAGCGAAATCTTATTTCCCTCCATTTCTCACCAATTTGGTGAGAAACAAAGCCAAGCCTTAATTTCCTTCCATTTTAATTCATTTCTCTTCTTTTTCATCCATTTTTATTGAAACAAACTATAGAAAGGAAATCAAATTTCATTTTCTTTCTTTTATTTTCCCTCCATTTCCATTGAAACAAACAAGGGCTAAATCTTTCGGTCTAGCCATTCCCAATTCGTTTGGAACATTTTGCTCGCTCGCTCTCTTGAAGTATGATGCTCTTGCCTCTTACTGTTGCTGCTCTCTTGGTCAGTCTCTCCTCTTCTTCGCCTCAGCCTACTCCACCTCTCCAAACTCCTTCGATGTCACGACCTGTGGCGGGCCCGTGACCAAGGTATGAGATGAATCGTCTGTGAAAGCACGACACATCTCACATAAGCTTCAAAGAACATAACCAAAACTATAATATTGAAAACGATATAGAAATCATTTTTTTTTCAAGTAATAAATAGAAATCCTAATATTGTTTGAAATGTAAGTTTTAACAATAATAACAATATATTTGATAAATAACAAATCATGTTTAAATACCAAATGAGTTCCAAAAACATTAACCCACAAGCAAACCGGTTTGGAGCTATTAACAAAAATGAATAATTGGGCCCGAACAAAAGGGCACTGACTGCAACTGCAAAATGCTTCACCAGGTGTTGAATGCTGATAAGTCGCAATCAACAAAAATCATCTCCAATAACGAATACAGGAACATAGATAGAAAAGAAAGAGGGTAAGAACCCTAGTGAGGAAACGACACTCCAGATCACCTGGTACGTGCCTCACAAAAACTGTTTTAAAAAAAGTTCAAAAATGTCACATGCAAATATAAGTATACATACGTATACACGTTATACATAGAACAATATTTTTCAAAATTCGTTTCGAAATGCTTGCAAATAAAGACAACGAATAGTTATACAGCTTAGCTAAATATTTATTTTGAATAAAATATTTAGTTTTCAGAATACGAAATAGCCAAAATATTTCCCTTTCAAAAATGTTTACCAAAATTCATATATGTTTTCCCAAAACTGATTCCAAGTCATAATATTTTTTAAAAATATATATTCGGACAAAAATTTTCGAAATACTCTAGGAAGGTGTATCCAAAAATTTATGTATAAATACACATCCGCTATTTAGATAATAGCTATCGAAAACCATTTCAAAAGCGGTTGCAATAATATCAGTAACAATAATATAATATCGGTGATAGGTGACCAATATCAATAACAATAACAATGATGATTGTGGACTCCGCCACAATCAATATCAAATCAGGTTATTAAATTAACCAATTCTTAGATTAGTCCAATTTCAGAAATATGTTCTGAACACATCAAAAAAAATATAGTTTAGAAGACACAACCTATGTGCCTGAAGCTGCCATTCCACTCATCTGGATATCCAAGCTGAATGTCGCAAACGCGTACTACTGTTTGCTGGCTAATCTCACAGACCAGGATACACAGCTGAAACAATTTATCAAGCAATATCAATGACATGATACAGATACAGTACTGTGGCAATACTAAAAATGCAAAATGATGCAATGCAAATCCTCGAAGTCACCAAAAACTCATCTCGAGTGAGAATCTATCACTTTGAACCCAACATGAAAAATATCAATTCTGATCCTCCAATAATTCAAAATCACCAAAATTACACTTTTGGTCCTTTCGATAAAAAACTACACCAAAACATCCAAATCTCAATTCAACCGATGGAAATCGAATCCAATCACTCACATTGACTATAATCGAATTCCTAAGCAAGAATCCAATATCCATTTCAATAAACAAACTCGAAATCATCAAGATTTTCCAACTTCAAATTCAAATTTCTTGAGCCTATAGAAACAAATCATCAAATCACAACATCCAACTCAAATCGAAGTATTTCTAACTCTAATCTATCTAGATATAACAAGAACAATTTCAGATTTGGCAAGGAAATCATCAAAAAACTGAAACCCTAGCTCAAGAACAACCCATTTCGTTTAAACCTAAAAACCTTCAAAACCAAAGCTCAAATCATGCTCATCTAACCTCATTCTATCATGATTTAACATCCCATAACTCCCATTACAACAGAAACAACAAATCTGAACCCTAGAAAGGAATTCAGCCAAAAACCCAAATGAACAAATCATGAACAAAATGAGGAAAGGAAGAGATTAATAAAGTGCTCTTACCTCACTAAATGGAAAGGAATCAATGGAAACCAAGAGAAGTCATGAGGAACGAATTAAGAGAGTTTGGAAGTGGTTTGGAGTGAAAATGACGAAAAAGAGTCGGGGGAGGGGTATTTACAGCCCACAAGGATAGAACGATGTTGCGTTGCACAAAATTTTGCCCAGAAAAAGCCCTTTTACGTGCGTAGAACAAGATACTACGAGCGTAATATGTCTTACTACATGCGTAGATGACAGTTTCAAGCTCCAATCCGATTCTGCTTGATGATCTATGCGCATAGCAACCCTTCAATGCACGTAAAAGACCCCATGGACTCATTTCATGCTAAATCTCTCACTTCTAACATGTTTCTAACTTAGAAACACAACCTCCAACACTTTTGAAATAATTCTAACTCTCTAAACTTGTCATATATCATCATTGGACAATCTTAATCATTAGAAAATCAACTTGAACATCAAACTTTGCAAAGGTTGACATGATTAAACTCCATCAATATTATTATTTATCATAAAAACACCCAATCATCATCAGAATCATTCAAGAACCAATTCAAAATCGAACGGAAAGCTACAGGACTCCAATCAGAATAGATAGGGTATTACATCCGACAACAGTTTATGCCATCATCATGAAACAAATATACGTTGTCTTCGTCAAATGCAAACCCTTATTCTCTCTGCCTCTCTCTATTCCCAACCTCGCTCACTCGCTATCGGACTCAATCTGCTCAGTCCTAACTGTCGCCGACGCAACTCAGCCTTCGCTCGACTCTCTTTGTCCTACCATGCCACTCATCGAGCAGTAAGCTTCGTTCAATGCTCTCTGAAGGCACTCGACGAGCATTCGTCGTCGGTCAAAGCTCTCCGATGCAAATTAGAGAGCAACGGCCTTCGATCCACCCTCTGTGTCCTTCGACGCCACTAAACGAGTAGCGGTCGTCGCTCGACGTCGCCTCTTCTCGTCGCCATTTCGACGCCTCTTCTCATCGGTAGTCGGTCTTCACTCAAAGTGATTACTGGTTATTAATTTTAAATACTAATAGGATTTATGGTCTTCAGTTAGGGAGAGATTCTGTTGTGTTTGATACATTGATACATTTTTGTTGTGTTTGGTACTCTAAACGAAATTTGATACATTTATGTTGTCTTCAATTGAATAACCATTGTTTAAGGATTTTAATTTTGTATATTCTGGTCTTTGAATGTGTTTTTTCTTTTGGAAAAAAGTCCTAAGAACCGAACCAAAACCGTCCCGGCTTCTTCGTCCCAAAAGACCCGAAGAACCAAACCTATTTGTCCTGAAACTCCGGGTCTCTTGGTTCGATTTCGGTTCTTGAAAAATGGAAGAACTGAAGTTTCGGTTTGATTTCGGTTATTGGGTTAGAACTGAACTGAACTGAACCGACCCATGCTCAGCTCTACGTATATCGGTAATTTGTATATTCTAGTATTTGCCACTTGTATTTTTATAACTCTACTTGAACTGTTTTTATTCATGTCTAAAGTAGGGGTGACAATGGGTAGGGTATGAGTAGGGTATACCAATACTATTAACCGTACCCGTAGTTTATATTATGTACCTATACCCTACCCGTACCCGTGCGGGTGACAAAAATTATTACTCGTACCCTACCCGCAGGGTATCTGTTTACTCGTAGGGTACTCATTTACCAGTGGTTTAAATTTAATTAATTAACTTAACAAATAATATACCATCAATTTAGAATAATAGATTAGAAAAATACCCGAAATAATATGAAATACTATATTCACACAATATAATAAAAAAGTTATAATTTATCACTAAATGTAGTTAATAAAATAGTAATGTGATAAGTTATCACTTGAAATTTCTAAATTGTTTTCATGGACTTATCTGAAACTTATTTAGGTTTTTTCTAAACTCTGTTTATATTTCAAACTTTTTTAAAACTTCTTTATAGCTTGTTTATACGTTGCTTATATGTTATTTATAGGTTGTTTATATGTTATCTATATATTATATATATGTTGTTTACATGTATTATATATATTTATATGTTGTATATATGGTATGTACAAGTTACAAACATATAATAAATAAGTCATAAACATAGTATATACAAGTTACAAACATAGTATAAACAAATTGTAACACTAATACTTATATATTTTGTATCTCTATAAAAAATATATAAGCTAAAAACATAACATAAATAAGTCATAAACATAGTATATATAAGTTACAATATAGTATAAATAAGTTATAAAACTAATATTTGTATGTTCTGTATATCTGTAAAAGATATACAAGTTATAAACATAACATAAACAACACCCTAATTTTTGAAAAATATAACAACACCAATAGAATATCAACAACATTCCAACAACATATAAACAATAGTTACTAAATTTGAAAATATACATTTATGAATTTGAAAAAAAATTGAAAAATGAATATGTAATATGCAAAAGTGGATAGTACAAAATAAATATTAAAAAGTATCGTAGGTGTATTGTGTAAAAACTACTATATATAATACATATGTGTGTATGTGTGTGTGTGTATATATATATATATATATAATACATTATATATATATATATGTGTGTGTAAGTATATATTATATATATGAATATATGTATTATATATGTAGCGGGTAACGGATACGGGTACGAATATTGTCTAATAGGTAAATGTATGAGTACGGGTAGAGATAGGACATTTCTATATTCATACCTTATCCATACCCGCACAATAAAATATGAATAATATCCATATTCATATTCATACCTAATCAATATAGATAATATCTACATTGACTGATACAAATAGAGTCGGCACCCTTTAGATAGGATAAAAATTGTCATTCCTTTCTAAAGGCTCCCTCCGTCTGGTTGGGTCCGTTTGGTTCGTGTTTTGAAATTTTGTACTATTATTATTCCACGAATGAATGGCCTTTTATTCCATTAAAAAAAAAACGCAAGGGTGATTCTTGTGTAAAGATATTCCTCTTTGCTAATAACCTCGGATGATACTATAATAAATTTTTTTTTAAAAAAAAGTTTATTAAACATTTTTTTAGTAAATTAAATAATTAAAATTTAAGTTAAATAATTTTAATAATAATTAAATAATAATTATTATTATTTAATTTATTATAAAATTAAATAAATAATTAAAATTAAATAATTAATTAAAATTAAATAATTAATAATTAAATTAAATAATTATATCTAAAATTAAAATTTAAAGTTATAATTAAATAATTATTTTTTAAATTAAATAATAGAGACTAAAATTATCTAACTTAATTTTTTTTTTATGAGATTGAGGACTCTTCATCTCCAACAATCTCTCTTTTGTCAGTAAAAAAGTCCCACTTATTCAACACGTCTCCATCCCTTCGTTCCTAAGTTTTGCCTCAAATTTCCCTCTGTTTAATTCTAAATTATAAACCTTACAAACAATTTTCTTTATATAATTCTGTCTCCATTGCCTCCTGTTTGATGCTTTCAAAACCTTCTTTGCTTGATTATTCTCTAATTCACCAAAGCTCTCATCAATACAAAATTTGCAAGCACCGGACACAGAAATAAAGAAGGACAACCGAATTATGGGACAAAATCTTGACACAATGGCTCAAAACCAACAATCAAAAGAAGAGGTTCTGTGTCAAATGGTTCGGGCTGGAAATGTGGAGGCCATTAAAGCTCAGAGAAGGTGCTAGTCTTGAGGTGAATATTAAGAACCCATCTTTTTTTTTTTTACTCACATTTTTGTTGATAACTTCAGTTTTTGAGAATTTAATTCAAAACGCTGCCATATCAAGTATGTGAATTGTGAATGTAAAACTGGGTTGTTTCTGTTTTTGGATGATTTTTTGTAAAGGGTTCTTCTTTGTGTTTATAAGTGAAGATTTGGTTCTTTGATATAGTGGATTGACAAAGAAGGGAAGAATCCTCTTATTGTGGCTTGTATGGATTTCAGATTATTCAATGTTGCTAAAGCTTTGATTGAATTAGGAGCTAATGTCAATGCTTATCGTCCTGGTATGTCCAGTTTTATTACAAATTATGTTCTTATATTGTGTGGTCTAGTATATATTAAAAAAAATTCTGTGGTTAATTTGTAGAATTATGCCCTATGTTTATGTGATTAATTGGTAATTGGCAGGGCGGAATGCGGGTACTCTTTTGCATCATGCTGCAAAAAGAGGCCTTCATCAGACTTCTCTAGTGGAGGTGTATATTTTCGTGTTTAAGAACTTTAGTATTCTTTTGATGTTACCAAGCATGGATGACAAGTTCTAGAGTGGTACAAATTGTGTTTGATTCATTCATATTGATGGTTTTTAGTTTTCCTCTTAATCTTTTAGCAAATGCTTTGGTGAGGAATGATAATTGACAAACAGCGCTCGATGTTGCTAGAACCAAGGAGCATCTCCATGTTGTTGGTACTATTGAAGTAAGCTTGATGAGTGTTACTTATCAAATTTGCTTTACCGCATAGTGGAATAACAATGCGTCAGTGTTTTACCTTTTGGCTTTTTTTAGAATCACATATGCTATCTTTCTGGCTGGCTCCGGGAATTTTATGGCCCAGGATTTCTTGAAGCTCTAGCTCCTCAATTTGTATCAAGTAAAATGTCCGTGCAATGTAAATTATTTTCTGTTTAATGCTTCTCTTTTAAGCTATTTTGTTGAACTTCAAATACTTTTTCCTCTGAAGCAATGCTCTTTCCTCTGTCTAATTGTAGTATGAAAAGACTTCAAAACCTACTACTAATGTATTCCTGAGCTATTATCTATCAAATTTAATGCTTATTGGGGAATCAAATTAATGTGCTTGCTGAGTCATTTGTTCATTACCTGCAGCTGGGTTGTTGTAATACCT
>CAODLS010405359.1:0-13516 GCA_948243855.1 Flueggea neowawraea
TGTATTTATGTATGGATTATTGTGCTTTATTGCAATATTTGTAGTTATTGTCTCTTGTTCTTGAATGCTATAATTGTAGAAGAGTTTGGATTCGATTTGATGACATGTTATAATTGAATATCATTATGCTTGATCACCATAGTGGTGTTTCTAACAAACCTAGTTGAAGGACCGAAAGGAGAAGGCTAGATGAGGTTAACATGCATTAAACTTGTTAGGTTATGAGATGAAAATACTCATGCCAATTAGGTGCTCGATGAAATTCCATAGAGAATGTAATGAGTCTAGTTTAGTTAGTTGAGGCCGAAAGGACCCTTCTAGTAAATGTAGACATAATCTAGATGAACTCAAAATAGGCTCTAGGTGAAAATAGTGAGAGAACACTCAATCCCATAAAACCGTTCATAAATATAGTAAGTGAAAATCTTGGTTAAGTCTTGAAATTCCAAATGTTTATCTTTATGTTCTTTATTTTTGTTGTCATTTATTTCCTTGTCTTTCATTATTGAAAACAACAAAAATCAACCCTTTTACTTTTCATGAAATTTATTTTATTGTCAAGAAATGATCGCAACTAGCACTCGTCCTTGTGGGTTCGACACCTTAGGAATACTCCAAAGGTAAATTTATTACTTCATCGACAATTCGTGCGCTTGCGATTCCAGCGATCACCTTGGACATCATATATAAATGTGCTAGACTAATCAAGTGACAACGAGTGAATTCCTTGATCAAATTATTTGTTATTGTTGAATAGATGTTCAAATTCATGTATGTTTTGTCATCATCAAAAAGGGGGAGATTATTGACTTTGTTTTAATGATGATGATTGCAAAACATCTATGAAAGATGTGCTATGTTGCAGACTTGCTGATATCTTGATACAAAGCACGTTATGCCTATGCAAGTCACGTTGATCATGATGAAAATGGCATTACGACGCATACTCAATACAAGGTGCATAGATCATCCATTCTAAAAGTGCAAAGTATCATATGATCATTAACGCACGTTACACAATGTTCAACGTGCGTTATTAGAGTTGCTAAATGATACAAGGTGCGTTGTAGAGCAAAAGGTGCAACCTTTGAAGAAATGCTCAACACACATTACAAATGGTGCAACGTATGGTGACAAGGTCATATGAGGAAAAACCCAATATGCTTCCCGGGATTTGAAATTGAATATTCTCTGACACAATGACATGGATTAAAGGTGCGATAGAAAAATCAAAGTTGACAATGCAAGTTGAAGAGTGTGCAACGCACGTTGAAGAATCATTGGGTGCAATGTGCATATTCTAGAAGGAAGAACAACGCACAAGTCATGTTGAGCTAAGATTAATGCACATTGAAGGTGGTAAAACGCATGTTGATGACAATTCATTCAAGATTGTGGCTACTGGAGTTCTTGCAAGGCATGTTGAATTGCTATCAAGTCAGGCAGAACTCAATGGTACAAAGTACTAGGCACGTAGATGGAGATACAATGCACGTTGTACAAGGTGACGTCATTAAAAATAGAGTGTTTCATTCTCTCACAACGGCTACTTTGAGGCTCCAATGGCTAAATCTTCAAGAGTGGCTATAAATAGACGTCTCTAGACAAAAGAGAAGTAAGAGATACCCTTGCCAAGAATTACTAATCATTCTATCTCTCACTCCTACCTTTCTAACCCATTTAAGCTATTTACTTGCTATATTACTATTGGGTTTGAGCTAGCTTTAATCTGTTACATCTTTGGGTTAAATCTATAACAAGCAAGGTTGTTTGCTTGGGGTAGATATGTTTCCTTGTTGTGCCTTATAAAAAAAAGAGTGGTTGCTAGTAAGCCTTAGAAAACTAGAGTTCGGTTTGACTTATTGATCCCGCAAAAAACAAGTAGTTCAGTTTGCTAGTTGAGCCCACAAAAACTAGGAAACAGTTTTCTTGTTGAGCCCGCAAAAACAAGGTGTATAGATTTTCTTATTGATCTTGTAAAAATAAGGTGTAACGATTTCCCTACACTCGTAGGTGAGGAAGAATCTTTAGTGGATTGTAATTCTCTAGTGGAGCTAGAGGAGTTGACATAGGTCAAGGAGGACCAAACCACTATAAATCGAGTTTGTGCTCTGTTCCCTTGCTCTTTCTTTTTTAATTGCTTTGAATTGCATTTGATCTATATTGTTGTGTGTGGATTGGATCTTTAGTTGCTTCCGCATTTACACGTTGATTTAAGTTTGAAAGAAAAACTTTGTTAATATTTTTATTTTGCAAAAGATTTTTGACAAATTTTTAACTTGCTAAAAATTCAATTCACCCCCTATTGGATTGTAATTCATTTCCCCTTACTGGGACTTACACTTCGAGCTTAGGAAAAAGTTCGAGGAAATGGTGTTTCACGACTTGTACGAAACTTACCGAAAGAGCCTCTCGCTTTGAAGTAATTCTCTAGGAAGAGAACATTCAAAAAAAACACCATGCTCAAAACATACGACCAAGAGGTGGCATCTGTTGAACCTTGTGGGTCCAGGGCAGCAAGCGTAACATCTAAACTTCGGTAGCCTTCCTTCTAGTTTAGGGGCCACTAGCCCAAAAAAAATGTCCAGGCACCAATTAGTCTCAAATCGAAAGAGAATAGGAAATATTCCTTTGATTTGGACAAGGCTGACACGATCTTTGATTGGTGTTTAGAAAATAAGCGAATCAAGGTCAAGGGAACTCATAAACACCCCCCACCCGAGGAATTGCTTGGGAAGAAGTTTTGTAAATGGCATAGTTCGTCGACTCATTCGACAAACAATTGCATAGTTTTTTGAAATATGTTGCGAGACTTGGTGGAATCCAATGAATTGTAATTCCTTGATTTCAAAAGAGGCTATGGGGATAGATGGTGATTCTTTTCCGCATAATGTAGAATGCTCACTTCATTACGACATATATATTATCATGTTATTTTGTAATGCATTAACTTAATAAAAGTATCTATAAATAATGGACTCTGTCTTATGTCATGAAGTGCGTAACTTGATAGTAAAACTTTAAGATAAATGAACACTATTCTAAATTGTCACTAGTTGTTCATTATCATGGGAATGATAATAAGGCAAGACTAAAATGCACTTTGAGAGATGATCATGTTTTACTGATCATGGACATGAGAAGTCACTCAGAATATAGATACATGTTGAGAATATGATATTGGACTGACCCGCTATGAGAAATAATACATGGAACATCTCATCAGTACTTATCATCGTAGTAGTGATATTTGAGTCATTCGGCATGATTTCACCATGGATTTCTACATGAGGAACTTTATATTTTGATATAGTTCAACATCATTTGTAACAGGATGGTAATATAAGTTATAATTGGATATAAGGTAAATCATGTGGAGGAATGTGAGTGACAGTAAAGGAATTTGTCCTACTCTTATCTGGGTGAGATATCTCTTGGCCACTTGACAAGTAGGACTGATAAAATGCATGGCCATGCTCAAATGAAATTGATAGGAGTTATCAATATCGTTTGTTTTTTTTCAGTCTACTTAGGCATCAAGAAATGTTTGATTAGCTTTATAAATAGCTCTTTCCATCAATACCACCTAAAGAGAGAAACATCATTGCAAAGTATTATTTGGAAGTGTCCAAAAAAATTTGATGTTAGCACATCTTTGCAGCTAGTTCAAGTGGATACCGGTAGAGGACGTTCGCATTCTACAACGTCTGTGACTCAAATCAAACAACATCCTCTCATTATTGTTTCGAATTATTGAGGTAAACACATGTTCCTTAATCAGTTTTATCGATTTATATAGATTCTTGGTGGAGTTTGTTGACAAAAAATTTTATTTCTGTTGTGTGTATGGTGTTACAGATTCCAACATCCTCCGATTTCTTTACTTTGATGACCCTGAGTTGGACCATTATTACCACTAGCATGTGACCACGTTGCATACTATTGACCATTGCAATGACTTTTTGAATTTTCTCATGACCCACAGGGATTACAATTGTTATGACCTTTCGAATGAATAGGAGGTGGCTCTATGCTTCGAATACTTAGGTGGACCCATATATGCCCCAAAGGCACTTTGACAACAGGCTGAGGCCAATAAGGTAGCTTGGCTGGCCCAGATCTAGTCAGACGATGGAATATTTTTCCAGAAAGTGGGCTTTTGTGAACACTACGCCGAAAAGCTTAAGGAAATGATGGCTACCCAGTAGCTTACCCTGTAAGGGGAAGTCCTTTCCTCAGCCATGGGTTCTTCTGCAAGACCCAGTAAAGCTGTGTTATGCCCGAAGAAGTCCTCAAGGCCTATCTATAAGAAGAAACAACTGAAGTCAACCCCATATGACTTTGGTCCTTTCCAGCCTATCCATCAGGAATACGAGGCTGAGGCATCTCAGTCCTCCTCAAGTGTGAACACTAAGAAGAGGCCAAGGTTCTAAAGGCCAAAGAACCCCGAGAAAGGGGTTTGAAAGAAGGTCAGACTTAAGGAGAGAGATCGTCTCTCCACCAGGACCTCAAAGGATGAGTTGAACTCAGAAGCAACGATGGTACATATGTCTGATCGAGTTGTGAAAAAAAATAAAAACACACTAGTTATGCTAGAGAAATAGCCAAAGTATGAAATACCACCCTTAACAAACCTGGCCCGAGCAAAAATAAGCTGAGCCTGCATCAGCCAGAGGGAGAAGAGGAGGCCATATATGTGTCAGATAATGAAATTGACTTTGCATTGGATGATGATGACTTCCAGATTCTCCAAGATGACTTTCCACCTTTGGAGAGGGGCAAAGACCTTGAGTGCAACATGGTGCTTACACTCACATTAAGTTACCGGGTCACTTTAAACCAAGGAGTTTCGATAATAGAAGATGTCGAGGACGTGTTCGCAACAGAGGCAGAGGTTGCAATTGTCAGAAGATTGAGGTCTCCCCAAAGTAAACCATAGGTAAGTAAATTTGTTATGAAAAGTCTAACCTTTCAAAAGGAATAGGTTTTAAAGGATTGTACATAAAGACCATCGTCAATGAGGTAGAGATTGTATAGATCCTTGTCGATTGGGGAGTTACAGTCAATCTTTTACCCCTATGAATGTTGCATGTAATTAAAAAGTCTAAGAAAGACCTAGTACTCGCATATTCAAACATTCTCATCTTTGTTGGAAGTGTTACCTAAGTACTTGGAATCTTGGTTGTTCCTATGAAAATAGGAACAAAATATGGAAATGAAGTCTTTTATGTTGTTAACGTAGAATGTGCTTCATTCAATGCCTTGATCGTCTGAGACTGGTTGCAAAGTTGTGTTTATTATCGACCCTTCGTCAAAGGCTCATGTTCTTTCATGGTGATACTGTTGAAACAATGTACGCCAATCTTGATATTAAGCATGTCAAAACTTATGTTGTTAATCTCAGTGTTATAGGTGGGGCTTTGATTCCATATTGGTGCATTTATGCATGCCAGATGGTAAGGTTGATCCTAAAGGAGAGGTTGTCCGAAGAGGAAGACGATGCAACCAAGGAGCCTTCGCCAAGCCAACATTTGTTGCTCGAGTACCATAAGGACATCCACGAGCAAGTGTTTGTAGCAGATGGCTCCAAATCTGATACATCAAGCCACAAGAGTAATGAGACTGAGCAAAAAAAAAACCTGAAGAAGCGCTCGTCAATTGGTAGTTATGGTGATTAATCACTGGTAGCAAAAGGCACATAGAAAACCCATTTTCAATGAATGAGTTCATTCCAAAGAAAGCATGGCAGCCATCTAGGTGTCCATGCAACAGTTGTTGGTCCTCCAGACCGAAGCTATCATACAAGGAAAAAACTAAGTTCAAGTCCGGGAAATTTGTGAATTTGGCTATATAGAAGATGAGGAAATCCCAATGGAATAACTCAGGAATGGATTGAACTCCCTAAGTTTGGCCCACAAGGGTAAAAAATTCAAGCCACTGGCTCATGATCCCTAAGAAGAAATTAATTTAGGATATGACAATGAGCCACAGATAACGGGCATTAGTGGCCTACTGAGATCAATTGGTGGAGATATTGGGAAAATTCAAGGATTGTTTCTCCTGGGATTACCACAAGATGTGAGGACTAGATAAAACATTAGTCATGCAACAATTGATCAAATAGACCCTGAGGAGGATGGTTGGAGAATTCAAAGAGTTGGTGCAGCAAGAAATCCAAAACCTCTTGAAAGCCAGATTCATAAAAACCTTAAGATACATAGATTGGATTTCTAATGTTGTGCATGTAAACAAAAATAATGGAAACATTCGGGTCTGTATAGACTTTTGAGATCTCAATTGAAGTACCGAAAAAATGAGTATCCAATGCTGGTGGCTGACATGTTAATTAACAACACCTTTGGATTTCACACCTTCTCCTTCATGGCTGGTTATCCAGGATACAATCAAATTTACATGGTAGAGGAGGATTTCTATAAGACATTCTTCCATTGCCCTGGTGCATTGAGAACTTATGAATGGGTTGTAATGATATTCGGGTTGAAAAATGTAGAGGTAACCTACCAATGGGCCATGAATGTCATCTACAATGATTTGATTTGTCATATCATCGAAGTATACATCGATGATATAGTCGTCAATTCTCGAACTCAGGAAGCACATATCGAGGAATTAACTCGAGCATTCAAAAGAATGTGTGCTCATAGGTTAAAGCTAAATCCACTAAAGTGTGCATTCAGGGTCTCTGCAGGTAATTTCTTATGTTTTTTGGTCCATAACTGAGTAAACAAAATAGACCAGAATAAAGCTAAGGCCATAATTGATGCAGAACCATATCGAAAAAACAAGGAATTGCAGAGTTTTCTTAGGCAATTCAACTTACATCGCTTCATTTCTAATGCTACAGGTAAAACTCTAGTATTCGTGCCACTTTTATGGCTTAAAGGATCTGAAGAATTCATTTGGGAACGACAGCACCAGGAGGCCTTCATGGCCATCAAGAAGTATCTCATCAGTCCACTTCTAATGATAGCACCAGAACCCGAGAAGCCACTCAAGTTGTAGTAGTAGCAACGCAGGAGTCTCTCGGGTGTCTATTAGCGCAAAACAGTGCAGAAGGAAAAGAAAGAGCTATATTTTATTTAATTAGAGTTTAAATGATGTCGAGTGTAATTATCCATATGTAGAAAAATTATGTTTGTCATTATACTTCGCTTCAATAAAATCAAGACATTACTTTATTATCTACAAAAATTTTGTAAATGCTAACACTGATGTGCTTAAATTTATGTTAAGTAGTCCACTTTAAAAAGAACAAATTCAAAATGGATTTTAGCATTGTTCCAATATGATTTAACTTATATCTCACAAAAATCAATTAAGGGTCAAGAACTGGCCGATTTCCTGGCTGACCATCTTTTTTTTTACTGATAGCGTTAAAGTCCCTCGCAAGATAGCGTTCATGGGCTTATCTCCCTAGAAAATCTATTTCGATTTGTCAAGTACCAAATATGGTCAGGGTCTCAGGGTATCCTTCTTTTCACCTCAGGGTATCCTAACACAACTAGTTGTAAGATTGATGGCAGATGCACTCATAACTGAGCAAAATATGAAGCATTGATTCTCGGGCTCGAGCTAGCTTTGGAAGAATATGTCTTGGTCGTGGATGGGGATTCCCAATCGGTATACATCAACTATCAGCCTACTGTTTAGACCCAGTCCTTAAAGAATGTCTAAGTAGGGCACAATCTTTGCTCGAATGACTAGAGGTAATGAAAATTTAGCATATCCCTTGGGTAGCCAATTAGGTCGCCAACGTGTTGGCCCAGTCAGCAGCACGATGCCATATACCCTACTTGACACTAGCTTAAGAACTTGTAATCGAAACTAGAAAGTTGCTCGATTACAACGAGGATAGACTTGAGGTTATGGTATTGTCCATTTTGTAACAACCCAAGAACTGAAAAAAGGAGTTGATCGAAGCTCTAACCAATCCCTCCTTTATTGGAATAAATTATTTCCTAAAATAGGTAATGAGGAATTATATCCTAATCAGAGGGGAATGTATCGAAAGGGTGGTGATGGACTACTCCTCCGATGTATTAAAGTCGATGAAGCTATAAAGATGATGGTTGAGTCTCATTTTGGTAATAAATTAGGGTTGATAAAGGGTCAACATTAAATGGATCTGATGTCTGAGGCTTTGCTAAAGAACTCAAATTTGACATAGTCAATTATACCCCTTACTACGCTTAGGAAAATGGTCAATCTGAGTCGTCGAACAAGATCATTAAAAATAATATTCGTAGGATGATCGAGAGAAACCCTCGGGAATGGGATGACCTACTCCAATCAACTCTTTGGGTTCATAGGATTGGTTTTAAAAAGAGGATTGGAACTAACCCATATAGGCTAACCTATGGGCATGATGTTGTTTTTCCATATGAAACTGTGGCAGGCTTCATGCACGTGGCTTATCAACACAAATTCGAGCATGCAGGTTACTTAGATTCAATGATGACTGAGCTTGATTCATTAGACTGTAACATTTTGAGGTGTTGTATTTGATTTAAGTACAAAAAGAACAAACTGCCCAAGCATACAACAAATACGTCAAATCAAGAAGTTTTGTTAAATGCATCATTGTTTGAAAAAACTATCCTACCAATTGGAAAAAGGGACTACCTATTCAAAAAATGGTCTAATTATTGGGAAGTGCCTCTTCAAGTTGAGGAGGTTTATTTGGGTAATTCCTATTTGTTAGAATCGCTCGAAGGGATTGTTCATCAATAATAACGGGAAATACTTGAAAAAGTACATTCCTTCCTTTTTTGGAATAGAATAAAGAGATTTTGAAATTAAAATTTCCTGAATTATGGAAATTATATGAGCAATCAAGACTATGAATGAGAAAGATCAAATTCATTTCATTATACATATTTGAAAAAGTATAAATACAAGATAGTCAATCATGAGGGAGCTCCTTTAACAGTTCCAAGAGACCATGAAGTGCGCCTATGGCCAAGGTTTGAGATTTGGCACATCTATTGGTGACATTCCATTGCTTATCTAGTTTGCTAACTGTGGCCTTGAGATCCACCTTTTCTTTCTTGTCACCCTCGAGTTTCGCCTCAAGGGTTCAGATTTCCTCTTGAGTAACTGCAAGTAGGTTTTGGAGCTTTGCTTCCTTTCGATGAGCTACCTTGAGCTTGCGATGCTCCTGTTGGTTTTCCCTATCCAAAGTAATGATGTGTGTTCACATTTCCTTGGTGGGAGGATACTTGGTATACTGGGATAGGAGGACCGATACAATTTGTCCTTTCCAATGCAGGAGAAGTTGTAATTGTGGATCCCGTGGACGTACTGAAGGGCCAAGTCAATCGAGTCTAACATCCTACCCTCCGAGGAAGGACAAAATGATCGAACAAACTTAATTACCCTTTTTAGGTTGTCCAAAAAGAGTCATCGAGGAAAGTAGGCAACGAATGTGCACGATCCAAAAGTTTTTAAAGCAGCTCGTAAGGAGAAATTTTGAATACCCTCGAGTATTCAGCGAAATTGAAAATCGAGGGTGCCTCCTCGCCAATTAGGTTGGCGCGACTTTCATTTAGGCTATCTCTGATTGAAGTTCAGGGCTTGGCTTGATGGCTTGAGCAGCATATGGGGTACCTAAAGGAATCTCCACTGAAGAGAAAGAAGTGTTGTCCGAAGATGGTTCAGAAGCAGGTTCCTCGGGCACATCGACATATGTATAATGAAAATCAAGAAGTCACTACAATACCAAAAGAAAATAAAAATTCAAAGAAAATATATATCACCTTCACGGGATTTAGGAATAGGCGAGCTTCGAGGGAAAGTGTATAGGATCGTTGTCAGTTATGGATTGGGAGAACTTCTTGAAGCATCAGTAGTGGAAACATGCAGGTCAATTTCCCAAGGTTCGAGAGAAATACTTACCCTCCTATCTCCCTTGTCAGTAACCAAGTTGGGAGCATAGAGGCCCAGTCGAATCTCAGGTGAAGTAGATGAATTGTGAAGCTCAGAGATGACCTCGTCCACTGTTTCCCTGATTATGAAAGAAGGTAAGAAGGTGCATAATGGGATTTTAGAAGGAATTGGAACTGTTAGGATCTCTGAGTCAGCATCCTTCAAATATTGGCGAATAACAACCACAGGGGCATGAGATTCCATTCACTGCCCTTGGTTTGTGGAAGCATTATATAATAAAATCGATTTAGTACTCTTGGAAGGGACGCATAATGAACAATAAGGAAACTCACCAAAGATCAAGCTAGAACCTTGGCTTCATAAATCTAGAAATTGGGTTCAAAATTATCACCAGGCCCTATTGAAAGCATGGTTTGACCACTCACATTGACTCTGTTAAGTTCAATCTACATGAGAAAGCATGTTAGTACTTCATACAACGCATGTCCATGGATAAGTCAATTCCAATGAGTGAAGAACACTTACAACTCCTTGTACTGTGGACTTCTTATAAACAGATTGGCTATATAACACCATGGCTAGCTTGCCTCAAGGATATGCACACCGAATCTCATCGAGTTATGATACTTCCTCGATGTCCCGAGGGACATCTTATGGTCGAGTTGGTTCTTCGTCGCTTGCCCTTCGGGATGAAGCAGAACCACCATCACACTTACCTTCTACTCTTTTCTTCTTCTTCTCTAGTTCTTTCACAATCTTGTATTCTCAATCTCTTTTCTTCTTCTGCGATTTTTCAGCTTTGGCAGTTTTTGCTAGTTGATACGCTTTCTCGAATTCCTCTCACAGGGCTGAACAAAGGCAAAAAAAGAGCTTGAACAACATACGAAAATCAAAAAGACCATTTACTAAGGTTTCTTTTAGGAATGTTTGAACCTGGAATAAAGTGATGACCCTATAAATTTTCCCACAATGCACAAAACGACCGAGTTGCACTTGGACAGAAGATGACTTGGCTTGGGAAAGCAAACCATTTCAGGCCTGCTAGTCGATCATTCTCTCATTTCACCATTATGGAACTCCAAAATCCTTTCTCATCCCTCTATCCTAAGGGCTAATTGAAAGGATAAGGAAGAATTTGTACCAAGCTAAATTTTCGGCTGCACAGTTTGGCATGTATTGCTCAAAAATTGTAATGTAGCCCGAAGGGAGTGATGCAATCAAAGAAAGGTCACTGGAGGTCAAAACAGATTGCCAAGTCAAGAAACCTATAGCAGATGAAATAATTGAGTGATGAGATGATTGTCATTTAGGGCTCAATATGGAAACCAGCTCGAAGGAGTAGTTCGTTGACTATTATGGTTCGCATCGCCAAAATATTCTACATAGTCCTTGATGGAAGCACCAGAATCTCGATGTTGTGAGTTCCCCATGGACTGCGGAAGAAAGGCCATGGTACGCAAATGCCAATATCATGGCCCCATGGCAACGACCCCCTTATCAGCAGGCCAACATGCCAATGTCATAGCCCAGGGAAGAAACTCGTAACTGCCCATTTATATTTGGTAGAATCGCCAAACTTACAAAGAAGATACCAAAAGATACTGGCTTCCTCAGGAAAGGAAATTTTATCTTAGCTACTTAGTTCGTCAACCTTTTTTGGCATTAATGTTGTATAAGACTGGGGTACCTAGCCTTTGAATTCATCTGCTAAGTATTTCTTTAAATTTTATTCAAAATTCTTCAAGGACTTTGTAGGCAAGGCTACTATGGCTGACGAAACACTAGCAAGTACCATTATGTCGAGTAGGGTGATCAACATCCACCCATCATGAAATTGGAATTGATTGAGAGATAGGTTACAATAGACGGCCAGGGTGCTCAAAAAAGGCCAATTGAAGTTAATTTTCTCCATAGAGAACTTGATGAGAGGCATTAACTCATTCACTAGACTTTGGATATTAAGGTGCAAAGAATACTTGTGTTCACCCATTCATTGCAGGATGTAGGAGAATTGGTCGAGTTAGTAAGAGGAGACTCAACCCATTTTACCAAATCGGCTAGACGTCCAACTCAGCCACTTAGAGTTATTCCTCTTTCTGAAGTCGATGGGAAATATCCTACCATGTGTCTATAATACTTCGGTAACCACCTCAGTTGTTGTCGGCCCTACAACAGAAAGACGATTGGGCGCAATGTTGGTTAATCATACGAACGCATCCTTGTCCTTAGGAATGTAAATAATCACATCCTAGGTACGAGATTTAGGGTCTATAAAAATCTCTCTCTATCTCTAAATGATGGAAATCATTTTTGAGTTCAAGGATTGGGAGACTCTTTGATTTGGATAACTTTTTGGAAGGCATTGGAGCAAACAGAGAAATAATGAATGAATTTTTTTCCTGAGTAAGGAAGGAGAATGTTGTTTTGAAGCAAGATAAGAGGATTGGTGAAGGAATAAATGAGCAGTGAACCTATTTACAGAAAGGTAAAAAAACGTAGCATTAATGGTAAAACACGGGTAAATGAGAAACCTGTCAGTCACATCTCTTTAATCCATTCGACGAGTCTTTTCGTGCCAGGCATATGTTAGGCGCATTTAATGAGCTCAAACATATGTCACGATCGGTTAACGCCGCCACCATGAAAATTAAATGCAAGATTCGTGTAAGTGGACGGTGAAAGGACCGATGCGATTCTTTGAACAACTATTGGAAGTATGCATGCATGAAGTGATAGAAACTCTCCCAATGATATCTAGTGAACCACAATTCATCCAGCCTCGAGCAACAAAACTCGGACTGAATACATATATAATACTGCTCGGGCAAACCAACCCGAGTTGAAAACTACAAAGGAATATGTATCGGTGACTTAATTGAGGTCTACAAAGAAATGGAATTCAGGGATAAGCACCAGTGCTAAGAACGTCTTGATATGAAGAAAATTATGAGAAAAGGATACGTCCACGACTGAGGAAGTTACAAGAACATGGCGGCAGAGGTTTTCCACACAGAACATGGAGCAAAAACTTGGGAAACAACTGTCGAGATCCCTCGGTATAAATATGTGAAGAAGGCATTGTGTAAGGGACACGTCAAAGACGATAAATTCTTGCAATTTGTTTTTTCACAGTTTAATTAGTTTCTAGTTCTTTGATTTTAGCTCTTGGTCTTTCAATTTCCATTAGTTTTACTTGTTTGCTATGAAGTATTGTGAATTTTGGACATTCCCTACTGAACAAATAAGCCTTTAGGACTTTTACTTTTCTATCATTTACTTTCTTTCCTTTACATTTGGTCCATTACTAATGTCACGACCCGTTTTTGAACCATGACCGGCATACAAAGTGAGCCGTCTAAGTGAGCCCAGCTCACCTCACACAAGCCTCGGAAGATCAAATATGCTACTCATATCACTCGATTTACAACCATATATAAAATCTAGATAAATGTCAGTTAAAACATAACTTATATATAAAAATATATATAAATATAAACATATCATATATAAACAAAATGTAGAAATAAATCAGAAAAACTAAAAATAACATTATACAATACCAAACTCAGAATGAAATCCAAAACCCAACAACAGTCCGATGTAGAGCTCT
>CAODLS010405530.1:0-64477 GCA_948243855.1 Flueggea neowawraea
GATCTCTCTTTTTGCGATCATGGTGATCTTGGACATAGCAATTTCAAAACGTTCTTAACTCACTAGAATCTCTAAGTGTCTTTTGTCAATACTTAGGAAATCATGTTTCCATGAAATTCTAGTATAGACCAATAGTTTAACCAATATCGGTAATGCATATCATAATCTTTTATGAAGTAAATGAACCTTCATCACTATTATACACTTAATGCACAATCAAATCTCCTTTACGACCACCATCGTCCCAAAATATTCTCTTTTGAGAGTCGTACAAATTCTTCCTTAATTTGCACTATGTTCAATGCAACGTGGTTTTACCTCATTGGTATATTTGTAATAAATTACAAATAAAACAGGTATATACGTACTCACGTATTTCCCAAATAATTGAAATCTAATTTCAATTATCTAAATGAGAACCACATTTTCACGTTTTAAAGCTAATTATTTTGAAAAATAATTTTCAAAATAATTATTGGCAGAAAAATGTAATTTCTCACAATTTTTAGCACTATTTAAACACCAATAAATTGAAAAAATAGTTCAAGAACTCACAAAATTGTGAAAAATATAAAAAAATTCCAGAAAAATCCAAATTTTATTTCTGCAAAAAAATGGTGGTTGAGACATGTGGCACGCGCCTCCACGCGTCACGTACATGAGCGAACTGGTGTTCACTAGCCCGCGCGTGCTGTCCACGCGCCGCAACTAATTCCACCACTTGTCGATTTCAGACAACGCCACGTTTAGCCGTCACAGGAAGCCACATGTCAACATCCTATGCAACCACGTGTCACGATGTGATGACGTATCAAACCAGTCAGCATGCCACGTGTCCCTGACGTGTATACATACGTGGCACTATTTGCCACATGTCGAACGTTGATTGGCTACCGACACTCATTTCACATGGCCTTGACTTACACGTGTCGTCTTGTCGTTCGACCACGTGTCGCATTCTGAGTGGTTCGTGTGCAACCAATAGAAACGTGTCACGTCACCGTTTCTTATCAGATTAATAAATTCATTTGGGTATCCTCACTCAGTATTTTTCGATCGGGTTTTCATCAATTTGATGACCTTCCCGATGGAATTTCGCAATGAAATTTTGGCAGTTAATGTTTTTGAGGTCGCTGATCTCAAAGCTTTTGTCAGAATTTCAAAATTCCAACTTTCAAAATTCGACTCCGGACGGATTTGAACCAAAAACGACGTTCGAGATGAAAAATCGAATACCAAAAATCACAGTAGGCATCCTAGACAGAGACCAACAATATTTTCGAAACATATTCAAAAAACTCGTGTTGGCTCTGATATCAATGAAGAAATTCTATATCGGTTAACAAATAAACAGTATAATAAATAGGTTCGACTTACTAACCTCGATTTCAGCTGAAGCTAGCAGCAGAACATGACCAGTTTTATGTTGGTCTTACGAGCAAACCACGGTTGAAATGTCAACGGGATTACTCGATTGTTTCGCAGTCTAGATGCCACACACGATTTGTGCAGAACTCAGGACAGGAGGCCGAACCTCTCTCTCTCCCGGTTGAGAGCTCTCTCCTCTCTTTTTGTGTTGAAGTTGTCTATGGGAAATGAAGGAGCAAAGCTCCTTATATAGGCCCTTAAATGGGCTAACGGGCCTAATGGGCCCAACAAGCCCATTTCATCCCTAACTCAATTGGGTTTGCTAATTGGCCTCGGTTCACGTCCCGGTTCACACATTGACTAACCGAGTTTGATTCTCCTCAATTAGACTTTCCAATTGGTCTCAATCTACGGTCTCGATTCACATCTCGATCGATCAAGTTCGATTCACCCGTCATGGGCGGATCACATTTTCCAACATGTTAGAAAGACAATCATAATACCGTGCGATGCGCGGGCGCACCTGCTAGTATATTAAACCTATCTAACCCTAATTTTGGAGTTTCTTCGTCATTAGGTTCAAGTTGTTTTCTTTATTTCTTTTCTTTTTCTTTTTTATGTTGCAATTATTCAAGCGTATGATTATCGTCTTCTTAGTATCTAGACCTTTCAATTAAACTAGTTTAAAAGCCCGGGCGGGGTACATGCATACTAATTTTATTTTATTTTATGATTGAAAAAAATAATTTAAAACTCAATTTAATGTTAAATTATAGAAAGAAAATAATAATATAGTTACAAAATTTAATTGTTTAAATATAATAATTATAAAAAATTATGATTGATTGTTTTCATATGTTACATTTGTCTGGTATACATTTTAATTATACTATAATATTTAAATAATTTTTTTCTATGTAAATTAAGTCAATTGATCTTGTATTATACTAAAGAATAACTCTTGTATTTGTGAGCTTAAATTTTCATTTTATATAATTTATAATGAGTAATAGATTTTGGAGCATTACTTTTTTTCTATTCAAGAAAATAATTTATATGAAAAAAATGTTATATTTTTTAATATGTTTTATTGTGTAATGCATCAATAAAAATTAACTTATATGAATCAAAATTTATCTAATGATGATAATAATAATTGACAATGGCTTGTAATTTTATCTTTAATTATGCATTATTTCGTTTAATGACTAAAAAATAAATCATTTGTTTTATTCAAAATATTATTTAAAATTGTAAATATTTTTAAAAATTGAAAATTAAAAATAAAATTAAACTTATTTACGTATCTGTTGAAGTTCCCTTATTAATATTTGAACTAATTTTTAATAATAAAATATTAAATAAAATTAATTCACTTTAATCAATTAATAAATTTAAACATAATAAAAAATATTTAATAATTTTAATAAATATCAATCAAATTAATTATGTAAAAAATTATAAATTACCATAAAATTAAAAAATATATTAGAAAGTGTCTTTTAATCTTCTCTTTTGTCCGAATTTTTATATTGTACATGATTATTCTAATGAAGCAAACGCATTGGATCAAACATTTTGTTTATATTAAAACTGAATCATTCTCTCTTTAATGTTGAAGACTATAAATTTATTGTTAATAATGACATTTAAATTCTGGTAGCCTCTCACCCGAGTTAGACATGCACTAATCATAATTAGACGTAATCCAGTATTAAAATTTACCGACTTCGTATCTTAGAATAATGTAAAATTAAAAAGAAAACTAATTATGGTTGTATTATTTTTCCCTTATTACAACTAAAAGAGTGTTTAGACTAGCTTTTAGCATGCCTCAATTATTTCACTTCTTTCCCGGTCAAATGCAGAAAAATTTAACTAGTGCCTTATAATTAGAAGCATTAGCTACTGCAGGTCGCCCCCTTTTCTCCTTTTATCTATTAAAAATAAATAGTAATATTATAAATCGCGACATTAAAATATAAAAAAATCGATTTATGTATGAAATTATAAAACAAATGCAGACAATGCACATTCTAACCTTATTATACGACAATGAACAATTATGCAGTGCATTCTGATAAGGGTTACAACAGTATGACATACTTATCTCCATAAGGAAACAAATGACATGTTGATGAGATGAAGACGACAGAGTTACAATTAATCTATGACTTGTATAACATTGGGTATAAATGAAAATTGATTATTTCAAAATCTTAATTCATAATATAATACGATCTTTTATTTTATTTTTTTTTGAATATAACCAATTGTTAGTGTGCTGCTAGAAGTCGTTGATGCTAAAATAACATTTGATGTATCAATTTTTTTGGCCATGTAACACGAAACGTTATGTCACGGGCCGTTACCCTCTCCCCAAAAGATCAACCTGTTAGGTGTGTAACACCCACGTTTATAAAACCAAGACAAACCTCTCACCTTTCTGATGTGGGAGTTTGTCACATTCTCTCCCACCGAATCCAACAATCCCCTCATCGCGGGTGGTCACCTTGCCTACCCGTCACCTTAGAGCACTTAGCGTGAACATCAAAGTCGGGTTGGTTCGACTCTGATATCACTTCGTCACAGGACCATTGCCCTCTCCCCAAAAGGTCAACCTGTTAGGGTGTGCAACACCAATATTTATAAACCCAAGACTCACCCCTTACCTATGTGATGTGAGAGTTCATCGCAATTGGCATGAGTGGTATATCAATATCCCACATAATCAAAACAATTAATTGAAAAATCTAATAACTACTAAATGTTGGTTAGAATTAAAAAAGATTGAAAAATTTGTACTGTGTGACGATATTTTCATAAAATGGATCATATATTCAATACAAAGTGTAAAATTCAGATTATTTTTACCTAACAAACCCAAATTTCATCAAATTATTTAGAAGGATAGAAAAATCAAGACAATCTTCATTTCCCCCCTCTCTTTAGCATGATTAAGTTGTCCCTTTTATTGGACCAACTGAACAGCTCAAAAGCCACCCTTTTTGCCCTTCTTAGTTCTGAGAAGCACAACTCACTAATCCCAATTATAAGTTAAACAAACAAAAAATTGCAAAAGTTTCACGAAACTTCTTTTCATACTTCTTCTTTGGATGTCAACAGCTCAAAAGCCATGTTACTCTCTTAAAGTTGAGACATTATAGGAAGGCAAATTGACCCAAATAAAGCTCCTAATTCTATAAAGGGTCAAAAATAATAGGCAAGTTCACATGGGTTATCATAGAAATTGTGGGTCCAATTGTCAATCCATGTTTTATATATTTTTCCATTTTTTGATAAAGTTTATATGGTCATTAGACATCAAATCAACAAAGGTTAACATGTTAAGAGCTCAGCAGTACTATTTGTTTGTCTATTTTAAAGAAATGTCGTGGGGCTTCAATTGGTAAGAGTTTAAACATGTATTTGAGTTAAATAGGGCGAAACCAACGGCTGTTTTAGCTGAAGTTGGTTCAATGAAGGGAAGTTATGTGGTGGAACTGAACCAATAGGGTGCCAGAAAGGTGAAGATTGCAATCCCTTTTCTTGCGGTGAAACTTGTGATGGCTGCAGATGCGTAACGTGTACATGTATTTGTTATCACGATCGAAGAAGTCCAGGGCCTCAAAGGAGTATTGCTCATCAACATAGCCGTGGCAAATTCCAATCCAAAAATGTTTAATCCCATTTCTTTCTACTATGAAATAACTAATAATAATATCAACCAACTTTCGGTTGAAATTTCTTGTTATTTTTTTTATAAGCTAGTAATTGTGTGGTACGTATTATGAAAAGATCATTAGCCACCAAAGTAGTAGTCAGGTGAAAAGTTTCTACAGAATAGACTCCACACGATGAGTGATCTGCTTTAAAAACTACCACTTCAAGCATAAAACATACATTACACGAATAAATACAAGCTAGTCAGAGTACAAGCTAAGCATTGAATGTAATAGAAATGTGACAATTTGAGATTTCATATGTTAAAAAAAATGGGGAACAGTTAGTAATCACTTTTCTTCTTTCACCAAAACGATGGTGTGGATATCATATTATAGAATAAATGCCATAAGTGTAAAAGGCCTTAATGATGCTAGTATTTATTGATTTTTTAACTTTATTAGGTGAATATGTATATTGTATATTTATTATCCATGCATATTTACATAAAAAAGATACTATTAATCTCTCTATTTTTTAACTTTATAATCTATTTTTTGTAATTTACTTTTAAAATTTATCACAAACCAATCCACCCAACATAAAAATGAAGTGCCAAAAATGACATAATGTTCAAAGGTTGGACATTTTGTTTTGCTATTTTCGACAGATTAGGTCGAATTTGATAGAACCATGACGACTTGGGTTTCTTCTTGGTCATTAATACTCAAGTTTTTTTCCCTTTGGAAATGAGGCCCTAAAAACATTATATTGTTGCGTCGATTTCAGAACAATTTTAAAAATAAAAAATAGAATACGAACGGTTGAAAACTTGACTAATACCTTAAAATCTACGAACACAAATAAAATGAGGTCGAATTATTTCTCGAGAGAATTTCCAACACTTAAATTAATAAAAAATTCGACAAAGTATAAATATAAAAATTATATATAAAAGAACCTCTTTTTACAAATAATCTCAATGTCTATATATAACGTGATGGTGAGTAAATAGTTTTCATATAATATTTTGTAACGTTTTGACAATAATGATGACATTTATAACATTTTATCTGACTTTGACTTTCCACAATGACTTTTCCGTAGGAACTTGATGAACTTTTTGACCATGTACCATCACTAATAAATAATTTTACAGTCCAGTAATATTTGAGTTGTTTTTAACATTAGCGAATCAAAACTTCGAATTAAAAAAAAAAAACAGAAGAAAGAAAATCGCACTGGGCAAGACGTCAACAGATGAGTGGATATAAACCATAATGAGAGAGAAGTGGCCATACTTGTGGACATGTGAACACAGTAACATGTTATTTTGTACCATTAATGGGCAAAAGTATGGATGCCATTTTGGTTTACATGCTTATGTTTAGAACTTGATCACTATTTTTTCCTTGATAAGTGATTCGATCGACCACTAGCTACAAATTAAACTTCTTCTGCATATTTATGAACAATTATTTTATTTGATAACTAAGAGGTACTGGAGGCCAGTGGGAACTTTATTGCATTAATTTTTTTGATAAGTTAATTGTATATTGCATTAATTACTTTATATCAATTTTAAAATATTGTTAATTGTGTTTTAAATTACAATAAAATGGATTTAACATATGATCGCTTAAAATTCTAATCAATATGTGATTTTAGTATATGATAGTGAAAGTGTGGTTCAATATAGGTAAAACTATTCAAGAAGTTAGAGTTGTCCTTCAGTCATAAATTTTAGAGTTTAAATTTGAGTGTTTAATTAATAATTGAAAAGTTATCTTTTAGTCAATACTTTAGGATAAATATTCCACAATTAGAATAAATTTAAGTTTATGTGAATTATAATATAATAATCAAAATTTTGCAAAAATTATATTGAAAAAACTTGAAATTTGGAGAAAAAGTTTAGCATCGAAGGGAAAAATGTTAATATTCTGATTTCTTAACAGTAATTTACTAAAAAAATATGCAAATAAAAGGAACCAAAAATTTAGTCGTATATTGAAAAAAGGTAAATAATTGTATTTGTATAATCAACTGAATATACTATGAAAAAGTTTTTAAAACAAATAAAGTAAAATAAAATCATGAAAATAAAAGAAAAATATTTGTTGAGTTCTGAAAATAGAGATACATAAAAAATTTTGTACTTTAATTATTACTATATACTAATTGATATGGCATGAGAAAAATACTCGTTAAATTTATTTAATGATAAAATTGTAACAAAAACATTACAACTACCGTTAATGAGAGATGTTACGAAATGTTAATTCATCAACTCTCCACTCTATAAATAGGGACCAGAGACAACTTACTGAAATGCGTTCTACTTGCTAAACTCAGTGATACTCTAGTGAATTCCCTACTGACTTGAACATCTCCAAAACTCTCTTTAAATTAAAAATTTTCTCTATTATAAAGAGTTAATTACTAAAATCTAACTCCAACCCTCTCTTTATATTAATCTTTATAGTTAAAAATAGAGTAGAGAGTGATTTTGATTAGCTAAAAATAACTAGGCCAAATGACTCTATTTTGTATGTCATTAAAGAAATCCATTAATATATTTTTTTTTTCATTCTCTCTTAAATATTCATTTATCTTCACCAATCACTATTTATCTCTTTTAATTTGATTTATCATTATATAATTTTAAATAATTAATTTAAAGAGTAACATTAAAATTTAAAAATAATTTTATTCTTTATTTTTAAAAATTATTAATTATATTATTTATTTATACATTAACTATAAAGAATTCTATTGGTGATGATCTTAGAAAATAAATATGTTTCATTTTGTTTATGGATCAAACTAGATTGTTTATTCAGTTAAAAAACATAGAACATGAACTAGGTCAGTGGCAGTTGAGAGAAATGACAATTGTAAGAGGGAGAATCAAACAAGAGTGGGTCCTCCTTGAGAAGCTCAACAGGTTTTGCTCATAAGTCATCACTCTCAATATGCACAAACATACCAGCATTATATGCCGCATCAATGCCACCACTCTTCTTATGTGTTGCCTTCTGCCTTCTTCTCATCACTCACCGCTAACCCACTTCACATTTCAATGCCTCTTTTGATGTCATCATCAAATGTGACACCTTTCTTGATCATTTCAAGATTCTAATAATGTGATTCTTGTTCAACTAACTTATCATTTAGATTCTCTGCCTCAATATTACTGGATCACAATTGAGTTTCTGT
Organism: Flueggea neowawraea; assembly: GCA_948243855.1. Classification (NCBI taxonomy): domain Eukaryota; kingdom Viridiplantae; phylum Streptophyta; class Magnoliopsida; order Malpighiales; family Phyllanthaceae; genus Flueggea; species Flueggea neowawraea. The sequence continues at coordinate 8,251 of CAODLS010405530.1, forward strand.
ATACTGAATGTGATGGTTATTGCAAGATATGATCAAGATTTTATATTTATTTCAACTTCTAACTGTCAACTGATAGAGGGGAAGCAAAAGGAGGTGCCTTTAGTTGACTGCAAATGTGTACATTGACGGTGAGTTTGAAAATTTATATCTATGGTTCTGTTTTTTCGTGTTTTGAATTTATTCTCAATAAAGTTTCCAGATTTCAGAATATAAATATCACTTTCCACATTTATTTATTAGTGAAGAGTGTAGTTTTTGTTTGGAAATTACAGGTGTGTCTGGAGAATTTGAAGATGGGGTCTAATAAATTTAGTTGATTTGATTTCATGAATCATCATCAATGGCAAAGAAGAATCGCTGGTTTGGTTGGGTGAAGAGACTTTTTGTCTCTGAGGAGATGCCAAAAGTGGAAAAAAAGGTTCAAACTTTCTCTTTAAAATCACTGTGTTTTGTACCAATAAGCTGAGAATTTGGTCAAGTTTATTTCTTTTTTCCAATAATTTGACTGGTTCAATCTTTCAGAAATCAAAGAAGTGTAGATGGGTTCTTGGAAGGTTTAAGTTTAGACAATACCCTGCACTTCCGGCGCCGGAGAGAAGGGTGGATGAAGCAACAGAGAAGCACAGAAAGTATGCTCTAACTGTTGCGCTTGCAACTGCAGCTGCGGCTGAAGCTGCGGTTGCTGCTGCTCAGGCCGCTGCTGAGGTTGTCCGGCTCACCAGTGTTTCTCAATCTTATCATCATCTCACCAAAGGAGATGTGAACCTGGCTGCCATCAAGATTCAAAGCGCTTTCCGTGCATACCTTGTAAGCTCCTTGTATTCTCTGTTCAACTTTGAGATGGTTTTTCTCTTCATTTTCATTCTGTCATAGGTTATATTAGGTTAATTTGGAGTTTCTTGGGAAAATCTAGTCCAAATTTGAGGAATTATATAAATGGACTTTGATTCCAGATGGAGTACTGAGGATAGAATCATTTGATTGTTTCAAATTCATGTTATCTATAGCTCTTTTGCAAAATGATGAAGGAAATTCTGTCTAGTATTCATAGTACTTTTGAATTCTAACTCCTTTGTTTTGTATATCTTAAACGTTCTCTACTTGTTTGGTCTATTTTTTGTGGACGAAAATCACAATAATTCTGCGTTGGTAAAAGAAGCAATTATGGTTGCAGCATTTCTTCATTTGAATTGAATGGCAGACAATTTTTCAAACAGAGATTTCAAGTATATTGCCTGTGATACATAATACATATCAGTAACTTAAAAGCTGACTGGTTTATTACACAGGCTAGGAAGGCCCTGCGAGCGTTGAAGGCGTTGGTGAAGCTGCAAGCTATTGTTCGTGGGCGAGCTGTTAGGCGCAAAACAGGCTTCAAGTTGAAGCATTTTCCGTCCAATGCACAAATACTATCAGGGAGACAGGGGAACAGCATTTGCACTGTGGATTCAATCTGTAAATATGGCGAAGAGAAAAAGGTCCTCAAGTCAAGGGGGGACTCGGAAGATAAGGAAAGTTTGGTGAGTATCTAAAGCGAGCTCTTATTCATCTTCTTCAAAAGCAATTTTTAGTCTGTTCCAGAACGAGTAGGAAGAAAGACAAACTAGTCTGGCAAATATTCATTCTGCATTAGTAGGAACTGCTCATGTGAAGAATGAAAATTGATAATTTTATGAGCCATTTTGCTGTATTTTGACAGTTCTTTCATCTTTGTTAATCTGTCCAGGGAAAGAACTATAGAAGAGATAATCAACTGATTTTCAGGGTAAAATTTGACACCTTTCTTTTCAATGAATGTGGATGCATATTCAAAAGTGAGTAGCATGTTGGTTCGATGTTTCATTAACTCGTTTCAGAACTTTTTGATCAACAGCCTCTTGAATGCAACAGTCAAAGTAGTTGGGACCATAGCATGCTGTCAAAAGAAGATGTGGAAGCGATATGGTTAAAGAGGCAAGAGGCTAGCATCAGAAGAGAACGGATGTTGACATACTCATTTTCTCAGCAGGTAGTTTCAGAAAATTGAGTGTGTGTTCTTCTGTTCGAAATTGGATCAAAACAAACATTATACTTGAACTTTTCATGTTGAAGATTCTGAAACATCATAGTCTATTCAGGAAAGGAGAAACAATGAACTACTGACCGAGTTGCTACACGGCAAGGGAAGTGGTAGACATAGCTACTGGGTGGAAGAATGGGCTAAGAAAGAGGCATGTCAAAAAGAAGAAGGGATTGAAAACTTGAAACCAATTGCCATTCCTAGTAAGCGTACAGGTGATGCACAAGCTATATCACAGACCAATGTGAGAACCTTGCGAAAACAAGATCTCTTCGATGGGTTGAATTCGCTACCAGTATCATTTCCGAGAAGATCATTTGGTCGTCCAAAATGGAGCACTGCAGGGACCGAGAGTTCTGCTACAAACTCTCCAGCTTTTCCAACTTACATGGCTGCAACAGAGTCTGCAAAAGCCAAAGCAAGGTCAATGAGCACGCCGAAGCAACGAGTTGCAGTTCAAGATAATTGCTTTGATCGAAGCTTTTCACAAAAGAATGAACCTCTCGTTTGGTGTTCTTATAACGGCGAATCATTCAGCATGAAAGGAAAAAGTGGTGTTAATTCCCAGCATACTTCCACTGGTATAAATCTATACTACTGAGGCTAAGACCTTCTCATCATAAATTACTCACAGAGTCAGAAAGTTAATTTGCTATAGTTTTTCACAGTGGTTTGCTCAAGTATAGGCAGTCTCCCTTGGTCTCAAATAATAAGGGAAGTCTTTAACACTCATCAAAGTTTTGATCTTTGAAGTCCATCATCAATGGTTGATATTTTTCTTTTGGTTTTTGGATTGGATATGAGTATGCGGTTGATGTCTTGAAAGCATAAGGTTCCTTTTCCCTCTGACAAACAATCACATGTAAATTCAGGCTTGTTTTGGAATTGATTACTATGAAACTTTCTGGTGTTTAATTCTGCAGAAATATTTGACCATCAGAAAAGAGTGTTTCTCAAACTGATTATGTAAACAAGTTGAACCGTCAAACATTTTAGCCGCAAAACAAACATTTATGAAATTTCGAACTGAGTTTCTGGGTATACAGTACACTATAACACCAGTGAAATTCAAGAAAAAAAAAGTTGAAAAATACATCAAGAATGTCGGGCTTATTGAACCACACAGCAGGCCTTTCTGAAATCAAATGATCAAATTGCTCTTAAATGGCACGATCCTTAATTGAAATTGACAGGGTATTTAGGTTGTTTCAGTTTGTGCTGATACAACAACCTCTATAGAATCAAATCCTTTCTTCTCCATGACAGCATAAACTGAAGCAATCCTCAATTCTTATAATTGTGCTGGTTCTAATTTGTATATCTAGCGAGTTGTGTGTTTAATTTTGTTAATATTTAGATTGAGTGAATGAATGTGTTTAATTTGTTGTTTTTACAAGTGTTGCAGTTCTAATTATTGCAGAGACACAATCTCAACCTGTGTATTCGCTCTCCAATGCAGGATAATGTCAATTTAGCCCAGAATTGAACACATGCTAGTCAAACAAGGTATTGCAGTGACCCTTTTCAATTTCCTCTTCTTTCACCCGATGGAGAAGTAGGGTCTCAATGATCCCAATCAATTTCATTTGCTCAAGATGAATCCTCCAGATCAAACCCATTTTCACCACTGCCAACAACAGAATTATCATTCCATAGATGCATAATCCTACTAATACGCAACTTAGCAGCATTTATCTTCACTCTTCTACTATTATTTGCCTGCAGACCCTTAACAAAAGATGGAGGCAAAGAATCATACCCGACATCTTTCTCTAATATTTCTTTAAGCATAAGTTTCTTACTCAATTCAGATTTTCCATTCCACCATTCTTTTACATTAAAATCAAACCCTCCTTCATTTGCTTCCACAAGGAATTTCACTATCTACCACATGATTAATATAATGAGATCCTGCTCCAAGAACTTATTGTAAACCATGGACAAACATTCATTTGAAAGTTGCAGTTTATCTCTACCACTGACACCCATTTCATCGGGCTCATCTCTATGCTCCTTTTGATAATACTTGGAATCATAACGTCCAGTTTCCTCATCAAACCCATTCGTCACACAGTGACTAACCACCTCTGCCAAATCAAACCCAACACTTTCTGAACCTTCCCTTCCTCCGCCACGCTTAGCCATAGACTTCATCTCCATATACTTTAAAACAAATGGTGCATTCTTCACAACATTCTTAACTGTAACATTCTTCCCCCATGGCAAGACTTGAGCCACCTTCACCAACATTTCCAACAACTCCTTATACCTCAACCTACACGTAGAAACCACTGCATGTAACTCCATTCAACATCCTCAATCTTCACATTCTCAACCCCACTCAATTCTGCAACCAACACCAGGACCGCCACAACAAGAGGCAGTGGCCACAACGCCCACTTCACAGAACATTGCAACAAAAACACCCCTTGAATCCTCATTCTATCAACCGCAAAACTCTCAACTCCATTCAAACTCGACAAAGTCCTCAAAACCCTTTCGAAGGAGCCAACGATATCAAACTCTGGCAACTTAATATCCTGATGATTAACAACACGCATTATCATCCTACCCAATTCATGAATATCACAACCAAGCAAATTACTAACCTCAACCATAGACAAAGCCTTATTATCATTCCTCATTACCACATAAGCACAAGCACCAATCAACACTGAAAACCAATCGCCTTGACCAAACTCACCTTCAGTGATTTCATCAATCATTAATTTAATCTTTGTCACTTTTTCAGTAGATAGGTCTAATTAAAGGTTAAATCTTCGATTACCTTATTGGCTTCACAGAGTTTCTTTTCTCGGTAAACTAACGCATTACCCCACACCAGACCTTCCGACAGGCATGAAGACTCCTTCAGGGGCCGCGGACGCCGCCGGCTCCTGATTGAGAGAGTTAATGAAACGGTGAGTTTTAACATCGGGATTTGGTTCGGTATACATTTTTCTTCTTCTAATTTCATATTTTTCATATGGTCTTAACCCGTTTTCATTAGAGCTAATTACATAAATATATATTTTTTAAATTAAAATTACAAAAATTTATAAAAAAAATTATGATGTTTATTAATACTCCGCATTTTTTTTATTTTATACGCTAAAACTGAAATTTGAAAAAAAAAACAACAAAAAATATCCATTATTTATGTTGTTTTTGGATAGTTGTTTTTCGGTTATTTTTTGATTTTTTTGTTCTGATTATAGCACAGTCTATAAAATGTAACATTTGGTGTACAAAATGTAAAAGTCTATGGTAATTATGAAAATTGCAATTTTTGTGCATATAAATCTAATTTTAAAATTTAAAGGTCATAGGTCGTAATTTTCTCTTTCATTATTGGTACTTCTTCATTATTTTCAGTACATTTTGATGCTTCTTTTACTTGTTCTTTTTTGTATTTATTCTTTTCTTTATTTCTTTATTTTATTTTTTTCTTTATATCATATTTTTACATGAAAAAAAAAATTAAGACCGTATTTCTACTATAATTTTCCCCACCCTACTTTTTCATCATATTCATGTTTGATTATAAAAGCAACAAATTGTTTTTAATTAACCACCAAATCTATATATTAATATAAAGTAGAATACATACATTGAAATGTTGACATGCATCAGTCTAAATGAACGATATTTGGCGTTTACTAACGTGATATGTATCATACAAAGATGTGTCATAAAAATAATAATAAATATGTTTGCATTAGACATTTATATCAATTAACCAATTTATATGGTATTTAATAAAATATACAATAAAAAATTAAAATATAAGAATGAATATATATATTTTTTTAAAATAAACCTCTATTGCACATTTTAAAAACAAATACTATATGTACACATGTTGTTTAATATTTACCATAACAATATATATATATATTTTTAAAAAATTCTATTATTTTCATATTAGTGCTTTTGTTTTTATCCGATCATATATATCGGCCTTTTTTATTAATTTTGATCTATCAAATGTCCCTAAAAATTAATTTTCATAAATAAGTGTAATTTCTAGAATTGATATTATGAACTAATAAATTCACAATCAAATTGATTGTCACTGTAAAGTGCGTTTTGGTTATTGAATTTGTTAATATTTCAATTATAGATGAATGAATGATATTGGTTTATAGAATATCAACTTTTTGCTTCATTAATATTTTTTAATAATTTCTCCTTCAAAATGTAAAATTTCATCGATTATGCAACAAATGATAATTGGCTTAGAGCATATTGGTTGATAATAAATCATCTATCGTTTAATACCCCAATAGTCCAATTGGCAAAGAATAAGAGAATATTAGAGCATATTGGTTTATAATTGCCTCAATTTATTTTCACTGAAACAATTTCAAGAGTTAAAAATAGGTATGTATTGAAGATTTTGATATGTTAAAAAAAATTATTCAAACTATGTTCAAAAGATTGAATTTTGCAAACTATACTGAAAAATTCAAAATTTAATGTGAGATTTACAATTATATTATTTTATTTTAATTTTAAAATTTAAATTATAAAATCTTGAATATTTATAAGAAATTTAAAATATATTAATGGTATCAGAAGCATCGCCCGAGTCTTACACTAGTAGCAAATAGGAAATGCTACACACGCAGTATTGCATCTTACGCATGTTAATAATAAGTTTGTGAAAACTTACGTGCATAAAATACCCATCTACCTGCATAGACGAAGTTTGAAAGAAATGTGGTTACTTCTACCTCAAAAATGTCATAAGGCTTTACGAGCATAGTATCTGGTATTACGCGCACAAATGGGTTTAACGAAAATGTAGTTGGCTCTGTTTCAAAATGGCATAAAGACTAACGTGCACAAGAAACTTCTTTAAGCGCACAAAAGAGACAAAATAGAATTTACGCTCATCCTTCCATATTAAGCGCACTAGACCATATCCAAAATGGACATAACGTGCCTTAAGCATCTTCAACGCAACAATTCATCTTCGTACAACGTACGTTATATTCCATCTTACATACGTACTACAAGCACCTTAGAACCACTGCTACTGCCTCACGCATTACGTGTTTTGTACCTATACAACATGTACAAAACCATCATACTTGTTTATTAGAAAAATTCCAACATGTATTACGCGCACAGAACACCATACAACGCGCATAATAGCAAACATTGATGAATCCAGATATATCAAACCCTGTATAACGTGCATTATACCTTCTCTAATGCGCACAACAGACTTGCATAAACCAAATAGAAAAATTATGATCCTTCCAATCCTTAATGATTTCATTTGCACATTGATCACTTTAATATATATGTATGCAAAAATGTAAATGAACATAAATTATGCACACATAACAATCAAAATTCATTCAAGTCACATATGCCAATGCGCCTACGAATTAAAACAAAATTTTTCTCATCAAGGGATTTTGTAAAGATATCAGCAAGTTGATCGTTTGTTGAAACAAATTCAATTTCAATATCTCCCTTGAGAACATGGTCACGAATAAAATGATACTTTATATCAATATGCTTTGTTTTAGTGTGCTGAATTGAGTTTTTAGAAATATTAGTGACACTAGTGTTGTAACATTTAATTGGAATATTTGAAAACACACTTTCAAAGTCCAAAAGTTGTTGCTTGATCCATAAAATTTGAGTTAGACAACTCTCAACTGCTACATATTCAGATTCAGCAGTGGATAGTGCAACACAATTTTGTTTCTTTGAGAACCAAGACACTAGTGAATTTTCTAAGAATTGGCAAGTACCTGTAGTGCTCTTCCTATCTAATTGGTTCCAACATGATCAACATCGCTATAGCCAACTAGATCAAAGCAATCATTTTTTGGATATCATAAGCCTACATTCTTAGTGCCATTTAAATATCGAAAAATTCTTTTGACTGCATTTAAATGAGATTATCTAGGACAAGACTAAAATCGTGCACATAAGCAGACACTAAACATTATATTCGGCCTACTTGTAGTAAGATAAAGGAGAGATCCAATCATATCTCTATATAGCTTTTCCTTTACTCCTTTGTCTTGCTCATCCTTGGTGAGTTGGATGGTGGTGCTTATAAAAGTTGGTAAGGGTTTGACATTTTCCATTCCATGTTTCTTCAATAAATTATTGACATTCTTTCTTTGATTTATGAATATTCCATCCCTCATTTGCTTGATTTGTAGTCCAAGGAAGTAATTTAACTCCCCTATCATGCTCATCTCAAACTCGTTTTGCATTAACTTTGAAAACTCATCACACAAGAATTTGTTAGTGGCACCAAATATAATGCCATCAACATAGATTTGTAACAATAATAAATCATTACCTCTTGATTTAAAAAAACAAAGTGTTATCAACTTTACCTCTTTGGAAACCCTTGTCTAGAAGATATAGACTCAACCTCTCATATTAAGCTCTAGATGCTTGCTTTAACCCATATAGAGCCTTCTTCAACTTATAGACATGGTTTGGACAATATGGATCTTTAAAACTAAGAGGTCGTTCCACATATACTTGTTCCTTGATGTAGCCATTCAAGAAAATACTTTTTAAGTCCATTTGGAACAACTTGAAGTCCTTGAAACAAGCATAAACACACATTATCCTTATGGCTTCTAGTCTAGCCACCGGTGTAAAAGATTCTTCAAAATTAATTCCCTATTCTTGACTATATCATTGAGCAACAAGTCTTGAATTGTTCTTCACCACATTTCCTTGCTCATCTTCTTTGTTCTTATGAACCCATTTTGTGTCAATCACGTTGCTGTTCATAGGTCTAGGAATCAACTCCCATACTTCATTCCTTTTGAATTGGTTTAGTTATTCTTGCATAGAGGATACCCAATATTCATCTTCCAATGTTTCTTTGACATTTTTGGGGACTATTTGAGAAATGAATTCAAAGTTTGCAATATACTTGAGAGTTGATCTTATAACTACTCCTTTTGTAGTATCACCAATAATGAGTTTTTTTAGTGATCTCTAGCGTATTCATTCTTTTGGAAGCTCTTTGGCTTTCTCATTCTTTGAATAATCTTGGTTAGGATTTAAGGGGCCTTGTTGTTAGTCATTGACTTTGAGGTCTTTGAGCTTTTCATCAACACCTATGCTTGCATCATCATCATCATCAATAATTCTAGGAAAGTTATTATTTTCATAAAAAATAACATGAATAAACTCTTCAACCTTCTCAAGCCTTTTGTTATATGCTCTATAAGATTTTCTTATGGATGAATAACCATAGAAAATGCCATTCATCAGATTTTGCATCAAACTTTCCTAGGGTTTTTCTTTCCATTGTTATGAACATAACATTTGCATCCAAATGCATGGAAATAAGATATATTGGGATGTCTTCTTTTTCACAACTCATAGGGAGTCTTTTTTAGTATGTATCAGATGTATGTCCTATTCACTATATAGCTTGCGGTATTGACCGCTTCAGCCCAAAAGTACTTGGGGAGGTTGTTCTCATTAAGCATAGTCCTTGCCATTTCTTGTAGAGTCATATTCTTTCTTTCTACAACACCATTCTATTGTAAAGTCCTTGGAGCAGAAAAATTATGCAAGATGTCATGCTCCTCACAATAGGACTCAAATGGCTCACATATGAATTCTCTTCCTCTATCACTTCTAATGGAAGTAATAGTATACCCTTTTTCATTTTGGATTTTTTTGCTATGTGACACAAATGCATGAAATGCCTCATTCTTATGAGAAAGAAAGAATACCCAAGTGAATATAGAATAATCATCTACAATGACAAAACATTATGCTTTACGTCCTAAATTCAAGGTGCTCATAGGACCAAACAAATCCATATGCAATAACTCTAATGGTCTAGATGTAGAGATAATGTTCTTGCTATGAAATGACGACTTTGAATGCTTTCCCATGATACATGCATTGCAAACTAAGTCTTTCTCAAATTTGAGCTTGGGCAATCCTTTAACCAAATCATGCTTGCTCAATTTAGAGATCATATGCATACTAGCATGTCATAGCCTCTTATGCCACAACCAAGTGTCATTGTTTATAACAACTATGCATTTTTCATCGAAGACTTTTGAGTCAAATAAATTAACAACGTATATATTATTGTATCTAGATCCAACAAGCAAAGCAACATCATAATCATCATATACTGCACATTTAGAAGGTTCAAACAAAACTTTGCAATTTTTGTCACAAAATTGGCTAATGCTCAAGAAGTTGTGCTTTAAGACATCAGCAAGCAAAATTTCATCAATAGTTGGGTTTGGAGACTTACCAACTTTACCTACACCAATTATCTTACATTGTCCATTATTACCGAAAGTAACATAACCTCCATTTCTAGGTAAGATGTGTGAAAACATGGCTTTATCTCCTATCATATGATGAGAGCATCCACTTTCAAGATACCATATGTTCTTTTTTTTTCCCTTGCTCTCATGCAAACCTACAAGGACACAACAAGCTTTCGAAATTGGTACCCAAATCTTTTTGGGTTAGTCGTCACTAGGTTAGGTAAGATTGTTCCTTTTGGAACCCAAATATTTTTTCCCAACATGCCTAGGATGTTTTAGCTTGCAAGATTTAGCATAATGTCCATGCATATTACAATATGAGCAAGAATCATCAATCATATAACCTTCTTTCACAAACATTGTTTTTGAAGTTTTTCTAGTAGTGAAAGGTGTGTAGCCTAAGCCATGTTTGGATAAGGATTGTATTTGAGAACCTAAGAGCTTCTCAAGGTTTTCCTTTCCCTTTGTGAGGTTTGTGGCAATATTTGAAAAATTTTCAACTTCTTTCTTTAAAAGCAGTTTTTCTTCAATCAAAGTCATTTTCTCTTTGTTCAAAACATTCATTTGTGCATTAAGAGCATTTGAAATTTTCTTCAATACAACATACTTTGCACCAAGTTTTTGAAATTCATCATGAAGATCATCAAAAGCATCATGTAATTCATCAAGTGTATAGTTTTCAATTACCTCATCATCACTTGCATTTTCCTCTATTGCCATCAAGCACAAGTTTGCCATTTCCTCAATTTCTTCTTGTTCTTCTGAGCTTGATTTATCACTATCACTCTAAGTGTCCTTCATTGCCTTTATTTTCTTAATTTTGGAAAATTTGGAGTACTTCTTGACAATGGGGTAGTCTTGTTTCATATGACCCGATTTGTTACACTTATAACAAATTATGGAGCTTTCCTTCTTGAAATCCTTCTTTGATTCCTCTTTTAAAGATTGATCTTTGAGCTTCCTCAAATTTTTCTTTTTCTTCATGAACCTTTTGAATCTCCTTGCATACATTGCCATTTCTTCATTACTCTCTTCGTCATCCTCATCTTCGATTTCTTCAACCTTGAATTTTAAAGCCATGGCTTTTTTTTTTCTCAATTTGTGATGAATCTTTTTGATCTTTAAGTAATCCCATTTCATAAGTAAGAAGAGATCCTAGCAACTCCTCCAAAGGTAGGACTTTTAGATTCTTGGCTTCCACAATAGCATCTTTTTTGGAGGCCGAAGATTTTGGTAGAGCTATTAGAATCTTTCTTATAATTTCAGAATTGGAGTAGGTCTTCCTAAGTGCCTTTAGTTTATTTAAGATGTCATTGAATCTATCGAACATCTCTTGAATACTTTCACATTCCTTCATCTTGAATAACTCATATTTATGCACAAGAAGAGAGACATTGTTTTCTTTGACTTAGCTTGTTCCCTCATATGTAACCTCCAATGTTCTCCAAATTTCGTGGGTTATGGAACATTGTTGCACCTTGTTGAATTGCGTTTTGGTTAAAGCACAAACCAAGATGTGCATAGCTTTGTTATTATAGCACACCATCTTCTTAGCATGGTCTTTTCATTCAGCTTTTGGCTTCAAAGTTTCAACCCCATGTACTATCTTCTTAGGAATGAATGGACCAGTTTCAACCACATCCCATACTTCTTCGGTTTCGCATTTCAAGAACACCATCATCTGTGTCTTCCAGTAAACATACTCGCTGCCATCAAATAATGGAGCTCTATTAATTGATAAGCCCTTATATTTAGACATATCACCGAAGGATGCCATTTTGGATCATTTACTTAAGGTTTTTAGACCTTAAATAATGAGCTTTTAGGCTCGATACCAATTGTAAACAATATGACAATCCTAAGAGGCGGTGAATTGGATTTCTTTGATAAAAGTTATAACTTTTTTCAAACCTTTTCAATATTTTTCAAAACAGAAAAATAAAAGATAATCCAAGATACAACCACACAAGAATGAAATAGTAATAAATCAAAGTAAATAGAGGAGGAATAGAAGAAATAAAGTCCAATATTTATAATGTTTCAGTCCTTTTTGATCTACGTCCACTCCTTGAGATCCACTCAAGAGTTTTAATCCACTATTAAGCTTCGTCACTTTTGGGTCGAGGGAAACCATTACAACTCTTGTTTTGCAGGGCAACAAGAAACCTTTACAACCTTTTTTTTGGACCAAACAAGAAAGCTGAACCTATTTTTTCAAGGCTACTAGAAACCACTCTTGTTTTTTAAGGAATAACAAGTAAAACCTATTCTTCCCTCAAGCTTTAACACTAAAGCTTGATTACCAGTGGATTAAAATATTGTAGGAAATATCTCACACCAACTCAATAATCAAATAGCAATTTCAAGTTTAGTTGGTACTAGAGAAATGTAGAACAAATATAGCGAGAATCAAGAAATGATGCAACAAAGCTTGGGCACTCTCTTAGAAATTATATTTATCTTTCTCTCTCTTCAGAGAGGTCTATTTATAGGCTAAATCCAAATTATATCCTTTGAGAGAGAGGTTCAAAAAGCTAAATTTGATGACGTCAATTCTTACTACGTGCGTAGTATGAGGTATCATCAGAGTAGTACACGTGGAATACCTCTTCTGCGTGCATTATATTGAGTATGGTAGCTATAGCTATTGTTTCTTTCATGATGCCTTCAGGTGTCCACTACTTGCGTTGAGAGTATTGTACGTGCGTAACTCTTCTTTTCTGTGTGCATAGCACATTATTCTGCGTGCGTTGACAATTTTCCAAAGTTCACACCTTTGATTCTTCACGAGAATGTGTCAAAGAATATTCAAATTAAAATCTCAAGAAGCATCTCAAATTTTTCAGGTTGTCCACCTCAGCCTCGTCTACGTGCGTAACACCATTGTTAGGTGTGTAATACCAGTTTTTCTGTCACCAGCTGTCACCAACTGTAGCTATGAGAGAATATTCCCTTTTTGCATTAAATTCCCAAAAAGGTACTTGAACTTGTCTTCATTTGGATCCCGTCTACGTGCGTAGCATAAACATATTGAGAATTCAACTTGAGTGTTTTGCGTGTATTGCACTGATATGAAAGTGACATGACTTATCTAGTGAGTTTTCTTCAATTCACATCATGGACTGATCTACGTGCTTAGAGTATTCTTTTGTGTGCATTGTATGGCGCATCATCCATACCAGTATTCTTTCTTCTGATGTTGCTTCTTCTGCGCACATAACACATGCTTTTATGTGCGTACTATGTGCATTATGTTTCCTTCTACGCACACAATGTCCATTTTTGAACTTCCAAAATTACTCTAGTATGATCAATGCACACAGATCATTGATTAAAGCACTTAGGACAATCTTCAACGTGCTTAGAAGGGTCTATTACGTGTATAGCTTAACTTTTCAAGTGTTTTTTAAATCATCAAAACTTAGAAGGAACTCTCATTATGAATCCGAATTGATTCAACATTTCTCTCTAGTTGGGTCTCTTGAAAGATAGATGCATATATGTGTGTTCTCTGTACATCTCTAAGGTCATTTGAGATGCATTTATACTCCATTAAAGATTTCTAGCCGTTGTGGGTCATTAGATAACCGTTGGAGTGTGAAATCAATCTAATTTTCTTTCCTTTTCAGTGCTTACTCGGGTAATAAGAGACTCTACTCAAGTAACTCCAGCTTCGACACTCAGTGTTGAAATTCTGCACTTGATTTACTCGAGTAACACATTTTTCTACTCGAGTAATCAATGACTTTTGACCTTGCACGCTGATTTCATTCCATATTTGACTTGATTGCCTCAAATCTCGTTTATCATAAAGCCCACTCACTCGAGTAATAATTTCCTCACTCGAGTAACTTCTAAATCAATGTATCTTTTGGTTTCAACACTTACTCGAGTAATTTTTTCTCTTGCTTGAATAACTCACATTTTTAGCATTCACACACTTAAGTAAATTTCATTTTACTAGAGTGACTTCAACAATCAATCACTTTCTGGAACTTACACTTACTTGAGTAACTCTTGTCTTGAGCCCAATTTTCTTGTATTTTTATATTCTCTTATGCGGAACCAATGGTGTTTCACATTTAGATCCACCTATGTTTTGATGATGAACAAATATTGGAAAATTAACTACCCAAAAGAAAAACTAAACAAGGCTGCCAAAAGATGAAATTATGTGAAGAAAAAGAATGTTACTCGAGTAAGCTTCAAAGTTACTCGAGTAAGTGCCATACCAGGAGGAATTGGTTTCTAGAGTTCACTCGATCAGAATCAAATATTACTCGAGTAAAAGCAGATTTACTCGACCAACTCGAAACCTTACTCGACCAAACATGGTGACCAGAATACATAGAGACAGAAGTCACTCGAGTAGAAACCAAAATCACTCGAGCAAGATCAAGGTCTAGTATGCCGCTGTTTGATGAAGTTACTCGAGTAGGACTGGAAGTTACTTGAGTAATCATGGCTCATAATTTCAATAAATCACCCAGTGGAGACATGTACTCGAAAAGACCGTTTGTTCACTCGAGTAAGTGCAAGCTTCAGAAGATCCAGAAGTGAAACAAACCAGAGTTACTCGAGTATAGATTTTCTTACTCGAGTAAGCGTATTTTCATATTTGAAAGATTCAAGTCAATCAAGCTGAAAAAGGGAAGAAATCAATGTACAACAGTCACAAAGGATCGATCACTCGAGTAACTACTAATCCTACTCGAGTAAGTCAAGGCTGGATATAACACTAGAGCATCAACAACAAAGTTTCTCGAGTAGACATTCTTGTTACTCGAGTAAGCACTGAAAAGGAAAGAAAATCAAGATTGATTTCATACTCCAACGGGCATATTTTGAGTCAAAATGGCTAGACAAAGATCAGGGAGTATAAATAGACTTCCAGAGCAATCAATAAAGATAGAACAACGACCTATAAATAGATTGCAACCTGAATTAGAGCTTTGTTCATTGTTCTTGGTGATACAAGTTTAGTTGTGCCTATTTCCTATTTTCAGTTACTTGTATCCTTGTTTCAACTATGTTGGTGAGCGATTTATCATTCATAAATAGAGAATTTGATAGTTTGGGATCAAGGGTAGATCCTAGGTTGGTTTATTCTTGAATCGGAATCAAGAATTGTGAGAGTTCTCACTTTGCTTGAAAGTGAAAGTTGTAAGAAGAGTTTGAGAGTAGTGAAAATCCTAAGTGGTGAGACTTAGGTAGTGTATGTAGACAAGTGTTTGGATGAACCACTTTAAATTCCTTGTGTTCTTTAATGTTTTCATTTGTCTCTTACGTGTCTAAATAAAAAGATTTCAAAGCCTCGAGTTCCACACTATTCAACCCCTCTTTTGGTGTGGTATTTGCTCTTTCACATTGTACATTTCTAAAGCTTTTGAATCGCTTGGTTTGAACACCAAGTTTTGATGATGATATAAGTCACCCCAAAATTCATTCCTCTCGTTTTTGTTCCATTTAATGCATAGGGATCAATCTTGGATCCCTCATCAATAACACCATCATAGCATTCCGTCGACAAACCAAACTCGTCGAAAGATAAAGCCCTTTCCACACTAGCAAGACAAAACCATACATTGCCACCATATCTATTGTTCCATTTAACACTAAAGGTGCACAACACCTCAAGTGTTAACTCCTCATAGATGTTTTCATTTATGTTGAATAAGGGAAAAAAATCCACCGTTAATCAACATTGTTCGCATGGGCCCAAACACATTCAACATCACCAAATCTTCCTCCAACATGAGTTTCTCCAGAGTAATAATAAGCTTAGATAGCTTATTATACGTTTCCTTTGCCAACTCCTCATCCTCCTCGAACTCCAAGAATGAATGAGAAATCTTTTGTTGTTGAGAAGAAGAGCCTTCAATGAATTTTCTTTTGAGCCGAGGTTCCATTGGAACAACTATTTTTTGCCTTGAGTATATGTTGGGTTCTTACGGAGGTGAGTGATGCATGATAAATGTACATATTAATTCAAACATTAATCGATAGCATTTTTACCCTAAGTGTAATGAATTGTCCATGAATTTATATCTTTTTGTGTTTTGTGTAGGGTAACTAAAAATGCATTAAATGTGGATTAAAATTATGAAAGGGCGTGAAGAATGAATGATTCTAGAGTGCAAAGGAAATGGAAATAAGCAAGGAATGAAATGTGGCCAAAATGCGTACAAATGGAAGGCATCAAAGTCATGCACAAGTTGCAGATGTAGTAGCTCATCATGGTCATGAGCCTGACCGTGATGAAAATTGTCATTGGCTCACACCCAAGGATCATGGCCGTGATGACAAGGAAGCCTAAGCCATGATCAAGTCACGACCATCATGTCAAGGCCTTAATGAAGGATGTGACCCAATCACACTCCTGGATCACGATCGTGAAAGAAAATGTCCACCCTTCCAGAAGCTAATCACGGTCATGAGCTTGACCATGATCCAATCACACTCAGGATCATTATCGTCACCAAAGATGAAGTTGAAGCCGTGACTCCAATCACACCCTAGAGTCACGATTGTGATTATGACCGTAAAGGCCATTCTGGAGAGAGAAAAATGACAAAAGAAGACACAACAAATGGGGACCTAAACACATTTAAGGGACATTTTTGGAAGGACTTTGCTAGGGTTTGTGGGGGACCGAAGGAACTATAAATAATCCTTTTACACCCCATTTTTGGAACTTTGGTAACTCACATTCAAGAAAGAATAGATTTATCCTCTTTTTTCCATTTTCCAAGGAAGATTGAAGCATTGAAGAGGAGAGAGAAGGAGGATTGAAGAAGGCTTTCATCATCCATTGAGAGAAGCTTTATTCTTTCTTTTTATCTTCTTTTTCTTTGTTTTGAAAATATGCCTAGGATTTATATTTCTTGTTTTATGCTTTATTTTGTGAACATGTTAGCTTAAATCTTTGTTAGGGTATTAGAGATGTAAACCTTGGATTGACGTTACTTTAATGGATGATTATTATTATCGGTTATGAGATTTTATTATTATATCCATTATTATTGGAGATTTTATTGCTAGATTTATTATGGGTGATGATTTTGTGATTTGTTATGAATGGAATGATTTTGTGCTTAGCTACCACAATGTTGTTTATGACAATCCTAAGTGATGAATTGAGAGATGAAGCTTAGGTTAGGTCAACTAGCATAGAACTTATTAAATACTAGAGTAGACATACTTAGTGCCTACAAGGTGTTCGATGAAATTCCTCTATGAACTTAATAGACCTAATCTGGCTAAGTGAGGCTGAAGGGACCCTCCTAGGAAATTGTAGGTATGATTTAAGTATCCTCGAGAAAGGCTTTGAGTGATTCATATGGAGAGAACACTCACACACATTTCTTAAAACCCATTTTCATTCATTTGGCAACTAAATCATTGGTTTCATCTTGAAAGCCCTAACATTTTCTTATCATTGAGTTATTTGTGTTTACTGTTGAAACGGTTGGGTTCACAATGAAAATTCCTTCTAAGTTTTGATGATTAAATAAAACACCTCAAATAGTTAAGCTATGCATGTAATACAACTTTCTAAGCACGTTAAAGGATGATCTAAGTGCATTAAATCTTGATCTGTGCACGGTGATCATGTGGGAGTTATACTATTTTTCCATAGTGGACATTATGCACACAGAAGAACATGTAATGCATGTATAATGGGTGTTATGCACGTTGTAGACAGTGTTGTGCATGTAAACATGTTTATATCATAAGAAATAATGTTCTAAAATGATGTTATGAACTTAAATGGAGATCTATGCACGTAGAACAGAAGAAAGAAATATTAATATGGAAGGCACATCATACTATGCACGTTAAAGGATATATTGTGTGCATAGATGAGATCTTGATGCAAACTGAAGAGGAGTCATAAGACATGTCAAGCCACGTTTATCTCATCGAAATGCACATTAATGGTTTCAAGTCAATTATTCAGGAGAATGTTTTACGCATATAAAGCGACATACTGTGTGCATAGACGAGTTCTTGAATAGAGACAAATTTAAGACGCGCCTTGGGAATTTAATTCTTAAAGGGAATATTCTCTGACATATACAGCTGGTAATAGAAGACATTATGTTACTCACGTAACAAGTGTGCTACGCATGTAGAAGAGGATGACATGGACAACATGACAAAGCCTAGATGCTCCTTTGGATTTGATTCTCTGACACAATGATGTCAAGAATCAAATGTGAGAACTTTGGAAAGTTGTCAACGCACATAAAAGGATGTGTGAAGCGTGCAAAACAAACTAGGTACGCATATAGAATATGATCAACGCACGTAGTAGACACGTGAAAGTATTTTAAAAGAAGCAGCAACTACATGAAGCTATACTATGCATGCTAAAGAAGATTTATTCGTGTACTACTCTGATGGATTCAAGAACTACGCATATAGTAACTATGGTACGCACTAGCACGTACTGGCATTAGTAATATCAGCATTTTGCAACTCTTTCACAACAGCTACATTGGGATTATAACGGCTATTTTTTAGAGAGCAACCATAATAGACGTCTACATTATAAAGGTAAAGAGAGCAAATTTTGAAAGTGTGCCCAAGATCCTCTTGTTCTTGAATCTTTGCAAACCATTTGAGCTTTTTATTTGCTTTTTGCGTTAGTGTGAGAATATAATTCTCAATATGGAAAACCATTTGTAATCAAGCTTTAGTGTTTAAATCTTAAGGGTAATATAGATTTGCTTGTTAAAGCCTTGAAAAACAAGAGTGGTTACTATTGAGCCTAAAAAAACTAGTGCTAGTCTATTGTTTTGGCCTGAAAACAAGTGTGTAGAAGGTTTCTTGTGAGCCTGTAAAATAAGGATTTGTGGTTGTTTGCCTCTACCTGCAAGTGAGGAAGACTTAATGGATTCAAACACTTTAGTGAGCTAAAGGAGTGGACGTAGGTGAAAGAGGACCGAACCATTATATATCGAAGACTTCTCTCTTTTATCTCTTTATTGTTATTAATTTTAGTTATTGTGGTGTGTTTTGGATTTAGCTAATGATTTCTTTCCAAAATATTGCAAAAAAGTTTTAAAGGTTTTAATTTTTAGCAAGAAATCCAATTCACCCCCTATGGAATTGTCATTTAGTGATTACATTTACTTTTTTGCTTTCCTTTATTTACAAAAATCCTTAAAACAACCTCTTGATGTTTTAATTATTTTTACCTTTTCATTTGATCACAATTAGACACGTTCCTCAGGGAGAAGATACCTGATTCACTCCTTATGTTTTTATTACTACAATCGATTCTTGTGCACTTGTAAGAAGCCGGTCAAGTTTTTGGCACAATTGCAGAGGAACGACGTTCTTTTGTGGTCATTTTTATTTTTATTTACGTTTTAATACTTGTTGTTTCTTTTGCAGTTATAGGTATTGATGTTTTTGAGGCGCACTAGGACTTGAAAAATCAAGAAATTGTTCATTTGATTCCCAAAATTGAAAGAGTTTTGAGGGTACATACTCAAAGGAGAGCAAGGATGGAGGGTATGAATAGACCTCCAGGTGAGGTTGAGGATGCTAGATTTAAGCAAGCTCAAGGAGTTGGAAATGGGAACCAATTGCCAGGTCAGATGAATATGAGGGAGACACAAATGCTGGTAATTAGAGCATCCCTTTTATGTATCAGGCTAAGTCTGATGGCTACAAACTATGAATCGAAGACCATCCATTTTGGCATGTTTCCATCATACAATGGATTACTGTTGGAGCATCTGCTTTCATTCTTGAGGGAGTTTTACACCACTATCCAAACCTTTTTCTCTTCAAGGGTTGACTGAGAATGAGCTAAGGATGAGATGCTTCCCCTAAGCATTGAAGGATCGAGCCAAGATTTGGTTGATCAACTTACCGACAGGGTCACTTGGAACTTGAGAGGAGATATATGAGAAGTTCACGATGAAATACTACTCTCCTCAAAAGACGGTGGAATTAAGGAGCAAGATTTGTTCTTTCTCACAGTTGGATGGAAAGCCCTTTCATGAGGCATGTGAGCGCTTCAAGCTATTGTTGAGTCAATGCCCACATTATCAATTCTCATTGGTCGTATTAACTTAGTTCTTCTATGATGGGTTGACAATGCATGGGCAAACATTGGTGGATACCGCTTCCGGTGGTTATTTTTGAGAGAAGACATCCAATGCGGTTTATGACATATATGAGATGTTGGCAACAAATTCACAGCCAAAAGCCGTTAGGAGATGAAGAGTGGGCATGCATGAGGTAAATTCAACCACTTCTCCTGAGTTAGCTTCAATGGTTGATGAATTGTCTAGAAAGATGAATTTATTGATCAAAGGAATGCATTGGTGAATGAGAAATGTGCTTATTGTGGTGTTTTGGGGCATGTTGAATTGCACTGTGGTTTGAATAATGGTGGAGGATTTGGTTATGAGGAAGTTAATTTTGTGGGGGATTCCCAAATGCTCAACCAAGATGCATTTAGAATGCATCAAATTTGAAAAGATTGAGTTTGAATTGAATTGTTTGGAGGGATTTTTTTATTGTGTTAATATGCTTCTAATGATTAATTGAGGAATAAATGTTATTTCTTAGTTACTTGAATCTCGAATTGGTATTTTTAGGTTTCAAGGTTGATAGTTTCCTCATCAACAACTTTAGTCTATTTATGAGGGCATAAAAGTGGTTTGCAAGCTTGTTGCTAAGTCGATTTTAAGCAAAAATTCTTAAATGGTTGAATTTCAGTTCAAAAGTTTGGAGTAGACTTAGCTTTTAGTTAAAGGAAAGGTACTTATGTTGAATGTTTGAAAAAGGCAAAACTTCTCTATTTGAGGCTGAACCTAAACAAGGACAAGTGCATGGGGTCCCAACTTTGTAATGGGAAACAAAAAGTACCCTCAGAGATCAATAATAAGTGGAAACACAGGGACTCTTAATTCACTGACTTGTTTGTATCACCCAAAATAAGAGACAAGCGAGAAAAAAGGAAAGTAAGGAAAAAAAATATGAAGGAAAGCACTTATGAATGAAAAATGAATGAATGAGGCCAAGTTTGCTCCAAAACAAAGAGAATTGTTGTTTAAACTTAGCAATAAGGGAGATAAAACTTATAGATGCCAATGGACTAGGGAATTTGATAGATAAACTCTTGAAATTGCAACTTCATATTGCCAAAGTTTGGTTCATGTAAATGATGAATAACATTACCTTTATCTCTTGATCATTTTATTTGCATACTTGCGTGGTATAAAATTTCTCTTGCCTCTTTGATTTGAATTGTATTCTTTTTCCTATGATTGGATTTGGTTTGCCTGGGGATAAGAAAACAAGTAAGTGTGGAGGAATTTGATGTATGCTAAATTTACATATTAATTTAACCATTAATCGATAGCATTTTGACCCTAAGTGTAATCAATTGTCCACGAATTTATATCTTTTCGTGTTTTGTGTAGGCTAAATGAAAATGCATGAAATGTGGATTAAAATTATGAAAAAGGAATGAAGATTGAATGATTCAAGAGTGCAAAGGGACTGGAAATGAGCAAGGAATAAAATGTGGCCAAAATGCATACAAGTGGAAGTCATCAAAGTCGTGCACAAGTTGAAGATTTAGCAGCTCATCATGGTCAGAGAGCCGAATTGGTGAAATGATGCACTCTCGCCTTGTTGGGAAGATGGAGTAGAGATGTTCCTTGATTTCCCTTTAGTCTTTTCCATTCCTTAAAATGTAAAATTTTGAAAAGCATAAGCTTCCATATAAAGGGTTAGGAAGATAAGAGGTGGAAAATGGCAAGTAGAATACTTTACAATGCAATTACTTGGAAGAGTATGGTGGAACAAGAGTGGGCAGCCAATAAGATGCATGAATGGATATGAAAGAGAGCAAAATATAAAAAAAAAAAGAGAGAGAGACAGAGGGGTATGGCTAAATTTTGTGTGTGTAGTGTGGTGAACGCATGCTTTGATTATATGTAGCCCTTTGGTCAAAAAGATTATAACAAGATTCTTGGCGAATTTATGACAAGATTCTTGGTAATTTTATGGCAAGATTCTTGTGAATTCATATTTTTTTCCATTGAAAAGCTACATATATTCTCTTTTGGACATTATTAAGAGTGCCAAATGATGTCATCATAGGACCAATGCATATGTCAAGCAAACAAGACAAACTTTGATTTTGTAATTTTGACTAAAGAAAAACATGCAACAGGTTTGGTAATGCATTCCATGTTTGTAGCACATTTTTCATGCCAAATATACATGATGTCGGAGTGTCTCGGCCGTGAGGCTGGCCGTTATAGAGTCACGGACGTGACCCTTTGGTTTTCATGGCTGTGACAAACTTTTGTTTGGTATGGAATGCATGTCACAGCCGTGACAATTTTCTGAATGTCACCGCTATAAAAAATCTTCAAACTTCATCGTATTCACTCACACACAACAATGCATCACAAATTATATCAAATTGCATGAACATCTATCATATTTCATCACTTAATTTAATCAATTTAACCTCTCCCCCACACTCCAATTAAACATTGTCCTCAATCAACAATCACATGGAATAATCAAACTATAGAGGAGAGTCCAAACAAAAAAAATAGAAAGTGATGAAATGAGAGTAAAATCTAAACAACATACAAAGCTAAGGAAAATTTAAAATATGCAACGAAAAGTAAAAGGAAAGAAAACATACTTAGTAGTTTAACGTCATTTCGAATGGTGGCTAGTTTAACATCATTATGGACAAAAAGGTGCATTTCTAATGTTGAAATTTGAGCTTCTGAATGGTGTGGACTTGATCTCCCTCCAACTAATGCTTTAAGCGTTGACCATTCACAATAAAAGGTAAGCCATCATTACCTTTAATTTCAATTGCACCATAAGGATTGACTTTAGTGATGATGAAAAGGCCAAACCATCTTGAATTGAGTTTCCCAAGAAAAAGTTTCAACCTTGAGTTGAATAGGAGCACCTTTTGTCCTTTAAGAAATTCTTTTCTTAGAATGTGCTTTTGTAGAGTCAATAATCACACTAGAAGAGGGGTTGAATAGTCAATAACTTCAACAAATAGGCTTTTATCTCCACTCATATGCCTTAAGCATCCACCATCTATGTACCAAATACTAGAAGATACTTTATTCTTGAGTTGTTCCTATAAAAGCAATTTTGGTTGATTTCATTGGTACCCAAGCAACTTCGGGTTGTTTTGTGTTAGTCACATGAATGAAGTTTGGAAGAATGGTTCCCTTATGAATCCACATCTTCTTCACCTTTATAGTCCTTTTTGAACTTAAACAAGAATATGCACTGTGTCCAACTTTCAAGCATCTAGTACATTTGGGCAATTTTAATTTCAAAGAATTATTTTCATTTTTTTTGAAAACTTGTTTAACAAGGATGATTCATTATGAAAGGGATCATAACCTAAACTATGTTTGGACAATTAAAATCTTTGTAATGAAAGAAATCTCTCAAACTTTTAATTTCCACATGAAAACTTCTTGGTAACATATGAAAATTCTTTTTGAATTCTATCAATTTCATCTTTCAAATTTTGATGCTCAACTAAACAAGATGAATGATCTTTGGAGATATTTTTAAACTCTTTGATTTGATTAACTAAAATCTCATTTTCAATTTTCAAAGATGCATTTTTCTTTTTCAAAACTTTATTAAGCTTGAAAATCTCTTCAAAGTCATTATTCAAATGCATCAACAAGTTCTTTATGAGAAGAGTTGTTTATCTCATTATCCTTCTCATCACTTGAGTAGGAGCTTTGAGCCATAAGAGGGTTGACTTCCTCCTTGACCTCATCATCATCTTCCTCATCACTCCAAGTAACAACAAGGACTTCCTTCTTCTTGCTCCTTTCAAATTGTGATCAAGAAGTGGAAACTCTGCAATCCTTAGCATAGTGACCAGGTTTGTCATATTTGTAGCAAGAATCATCACTTTTTTTCTTATAGGATGAACTTTTCTTGTAGTCATCTCTAGTTCCTTTCTTCATATCCTTCTACCTTCTTTGCAATAAGGATTTAAATCTTCTTATGTTCTTTGCATAGAGAGCAAGTTCTTCATCTTCTTTATAATCTTCATCTTCTTCTTCTTCTTCATCATCACTAATTACTTCATTAGCCTTAAAAGCTAAATTCTTCTCTTGGGCTTGACTTTGGAGTTTCTGTTTTTTAACACAATCTCAAAGTTGATGAGAGAACAACTTAAAGCACTAAACTATCTGTTTGTGTTCCCATATTCAAAGCCATCAAAAAAAGGAGGATGATTTACTGCATAACTTTCTGTTTGTGTTCCCATATTCAAAGCCATTTTGGATCTTTGACTCTTCGGATGTTAAGCCGTTTCAAATAAGAGCCCAAACTTTGATACCAATTGTAGAGTCAATATCACACTAGAAATGTGGTTGAATAGCGTGGTATGAGTAGCTTTGAAATTTTCTTCCAAAGTAAATTACAAGTATGTAAGCACCGAGAATTTATAGTGGTTCATCCAACTTGATGCCTACGTCCACTCCCTAAGTATCACTACTTAGGATTACCACTAACAATGTTCACAGAGATTACAACTTCACTTTCTACCCAAGTGAGAACTCTTACAAATTTCTTGATTCTGGTTCAAGAATAAAAACCACCCTAAGGTTTTACCCTTACTCCCTCTCACAATCACTCTTACAAAGATGATTAACTAACACTCACCGCAATGATTAAACCAGTGATACAAGCTGTGATAATAGACAATTCAAGAACAAAGGACTTGTATCAATGAAATGAGCAAAATAAAGACTTTAATGCTTGGATGTTGTAGGAAAGTATGCTCAAGAGTTTTCCAACCTTTTTACTGAAGTCCTATGGAGTATTTATATCCTTCCAAGCTCAAGTAGCCGTTAAAAAATAGAATATAGTTGTTGAGAGATGAAAGATAAATTTTGATTTGAATGACATCAGTAGGTACAACGTGCATAGGCTAGTATGCAACGTGCGTTGTATATGTCCCATAAGAATGTTGCGTGACTTGTTCCTCTTCTGCGTGTCTTGTACAAAGCTTGATAGCTACTGCCTCAAATGTCACTTAGAGTAACATGACTTGCATCTTTGACATGCGCGTTGTATTTGTATCAGTAGTCGTCGCTGGAAATTTTCAGATCACAACGTGACTTGGAAACTTGCAACGTTCTTTGATCAAGCCTTAGTGTGTGTTGATCATAACCACTTCAAAAATCTACGCGCATTGTCGATCTATAAAGATCACATCTTTGATTTTCCACGTGCAGCTGTCAGACGTCAGAGAATATTCAATTTTAAATCTCGAAGCGCCGACTTGTCAGATGCTGACATCACCCTTGTCAACATGACTTGTAAGCCTTGCAACGTGCGTTGATGTCTTTCTTCAAAGGTGACTTATTTACTCATCAACGTGACTTGTAAACGATTGAAATGTCAAATGTTTTTTTCTTGCAAGTCTACTTCAGGTCTGGCGCACATCCCGTCAACGTGACTTGCATATCTCACAATGTGACTTACTATTTATGCAATCAATCCAGAGAGTTCATCATTCTCATAATGTGACTTGGACCATGCACAACTCGCCTTGTATAATTTGGAATCATTATGTTTCCTGAGTGAGCATCGTTTATGTGACTTGCATCCATAGCTACGTGACTTGTGATACTTATGAAAAAACCCAGAATTTCTTGAATATGATCAACGTGACTTGCATCCCGTAGAGCGTGCATTGATCATACTGCAACGTGCTTAGAATCATGTACAACAAGCCTTGCTTAACTTTTTCACATGTTTTGTTAAAATCATCAAAACTTAGAAGGAATTTTCATGTTAACCAAAGTTTGTTCAACATATAGGGATGGGCATTTTGGACCAGCTCGGCTATTAGCTTTTGGGAAAAAACACACATTTATTTTAATTAAAAATACAAAAATAAAAGCTGTAAAACAAATTTGAAATTATTGAAATGCGCAAATACCCAAACTTAAAAAATGTCATATTTTCATAATCGTGATATTTTTGCAAAAAATTATTTTTTCGCAAGAAAATCAAATCAAGCAGAAAAAATCTTTAGAAGTCTCCACTGGAGGTTTCTAATGGTCTCTAGGGGTCTCCACTAAAGGTCTCAATGGATCTCCATTGAAAGTCTCCAGAGGTCTCCACTGGTCTCCAAGGGTCTCCACTGGTCTCTAAAAAAGGTCTCTACAGGTCTTCCAAAGGTCGTTTAAATTAAAATGAATTATTTATTAGCAAGTTTTAATTATTTTAAAGGTAATTAATTCGGCGCACAAAGATCTATGAAGGTCTTCGCCTTGCATAAAATTAATAAAATTCAACAAACACAATCAAAGTATTTTTTTTTCAAATTAAAAATGAATAAAAAGGATTTTATGATTTTTTTAACCAATGGTATTTAAGTAAATTAAAAAAAAAAGCTGAAACCCTAGCATTTTTGAACTGTCATGCTAGGGTTTCAACCACGCCGCTGCCGCCTTTCAAACGACCACAGCGTCGTCGTCGTTGTTCCTCCTCCCAATCTCGCACCACCAATCCCACCGCTCGCAACCATTTTTTTCGGTCACATCGCACGCCATCAACTATGTTCTCTCTCTCTCTCTCATTCACTAGGTATAGGCGCAAAACAAATCTAGATCGCGTCGATCTTAGAAACTCGATCGTTTTCAATTTATGACATCTCATCGTCTACACTATTGAGATGAGGCACAACAGAGGAAAGAGATAAAAGGAGAAAGAGAGGGAGGCGAAGGACGACAGAGGAACGAGGGCTTGGGCTTCAAATCTGGATAGAGCGGAGACAAACGCAACGACGGGGAGAGATGAGAGAGGAATGATGGACAGAGAGGAGAGAACGGGATGAGAGAGAACAAGCTGAGAGAGAGAACAGAAGCGGTGGAGTTGAAGGAAATAAAGGGATACGACGGTGGAGAGAAAAAGATGGAAGCGAGGAAGGCGATGGTGAGGATTAGGATTAGAGCTAGGGCTTGTTTGTCTGAGGAAAGGGATAGACTAAGAGAGAGAGAGAGGAGAGAAAGAGAGGAGATAGAAAAAGAGTGATAAAATGAGGCGAGAAATTGAGTTTTATTTGATTGAATGTGGTATTTTTTAATTAAAGAATAAAAAAATAATAGCTGAGAAACTAGACTTAAAAAAAAACCTTGTCTTCCTTAGATCAAAATCTAAAAGTTAATTTAGGCACTTGGCATAATTAACTCTAGTTTTTGGCCCACGGTCCGGCCCCAACAAATATATTATATATATTTTTTATATTATATATATAATATAGTATATTAATATTAATTTGATGTATTATGTGTTATAAATTAGTAAAAATGATTTCAATTTTAAATTTAAGAGTTGTTTAGTATTTATTAAAGTATAATTATATAATAAAGTATAGGGTGTCAAACCCACCAAAATAATATTAACTTGAACAGAAAACAAATAATGAGTAAAGCGGTGAGCATAGTCGAACAACAGAGACCAGTACATAAATATTTAAATGATAAAACAGAAAAATAAAATAAAGTTGATGAATTTTGTAAGCAAAGCCAAGAATGATAACAATCAAAGATTAAAATTTGCAATAAGGAATTAAATTGCAGCAATGAAAATAGTGAAAATTCAATCATGAGAAAAGTCTAGCCAAGGTATTTCCTTCGTTCAATCTAATCAGTTAATCACAAACACGAAAGATAAATATCAAACATTCGATAGACAGAGTTGTAGTTAACGGTGACGCACTCAATTATCCAATCTCTTCTTACTTAATCGATAGCCCTGGGACACCCTGTAGATTATTTTCCTAACCACTAAACAACCCCAGGGACGCCCTGCAAGGTTTAATCTATGGTAGCAATAAGAATTAAAGAGACCCCTATCTTAGTCAATGAAACCAGAAACGTCATGATTCATTTAAACTAGATTATTTAGTTTCATAACAATGAACAATGCCCAAACCACATAAATTCATATTATTCGTTACCTAAATTAAGACTAATGTGACGCACTATCAATCCTAAATAACAATATATTATCTCAATCAATCAACCAATGAGCCTTTGTCAATTAATCAATCAAAATAATAATAAAGAAAATCAGGCACATAAACTAAATAAATATTTTAAACACTTTATAACAATTAAAATAAAAGTCTCACAACCTTAACGGATTGAACTTCGAAAATACCTTAACTAGAAAGAAGTTTAGTTACACATGATAATGGAAGAAAGTCAAAAGAGCTGATGGTAGTTGTTGTCCAACGTTGCAGAGAGTGAAGAAGAAGAAGAAGAAGAAGAACCACAAAATAAAAGAGTATTTATAGGTGGCTCTTTTCAAAAACCTAATCCTATTCTAAATAATAATAGTAAAATAGTAATAATAATGTAATTGTAATTGTTCCAGTAGTAAAACTAAGTTAAAAACCTTCATCCACGTCCAGGAGGCTCAAATGTAGAGGCCCAACAGGAAAAACATGCGGCCCAATGAAAAGTAAGTCGGCCCAGTCCTCATGCCCTCTATAGCATGGTCATGCCAAAGTGCAGTCCACGCTGAAATATGCTCAAAATAGCTCTAAATCTTTATGTTTCACCAATATTTCACCTAAACCACCCAAGAAGACAAAAGACATAAAAAGGCACGAATAACAACAATTTATGATGCAAAACAAACATAAAATGCAACATAAAATATACCTAAAATACAACCTATCAATGTTAAATTATATTTTAATAAAAATATTGAATATTAATATTTTAAAAATATATATAGGCCGAAAAGCCAGCCTGGCTAGACCTGCCCTTTTGGATGGGCAGGCCTGGGCCAGACTTTCAACCCGCCTACCCCGGTCCACTGGACTGAAGATTTAAGAAGGTGATTCGGCTCGGGCCATGTTCACCCCTAATAAGATAAGTAAGACTATACTCATAGATAATAGTCTTACATCTATCCATAATTAAAGAGGCAATACTTGTGTTGAATAGGCAGAGGTACCAAAGGTACTCGATGAGTAGAATACCCATTTTCTATCCTTACCAAAAAGTGCATCCATAATGAAGGTAAATGTCAATGGTTTATTAATTTAAGACTTATTTAATATTTATTAAATTATAATTTATATAATAAAATATATATTAAATTATATTTTGAAAATATTGACTATTAATATTTTTTTAAAAATATATAGGTTCGCTGGCCATCCCATCCTTTTAGATGGGCGAGTCTCGGCCAGACCTTCAATTCGGTCGATTGAACCTGACCTGACCCTATTGACTGGACTGAAAATTTAGGGGGGTGGCCTGGCCATGCCCACCCCTAATAAAGTAAGTAAGACTATACTCATAGATAATAATCTTACTTCTATCCATAATTAAAGAGGCAATACTTGTGTTGAATAGGCATAGGTACCAAAGGTACTCGATAAGTAGAATACCCATTTTCTATCCTTACTAAAAGGTGCTTCCATAGTGAAGATAAATGTCAATGGTTTATTAATTTATTAGTACAAAGTTTGCACCTGTTATCACTTCTAACACAACTGTTAAATGTACACTTTTATTATTTTGCAGAGTATTTTGTAAGTTCACTCAAGTTGAGAAAAAAAAAGTTCAATTCAAGTTATAAATATTTATTTTTTTAGTGTAAAAAGACAAACCGGTCCAACTATGTTTTATCTGGTTTATGGGTTGCCATATCTACTTATCATCCAACTATGTTTTAGCTGGTTCATGGGTTGCCATATCTACTTATCATCTTATGCTTGTACACTATTTGTAATGAAAAAACTTGTAAAATTTGTATCAATTTATTCACTGTTTGAAAATCAAAGAAGTTAGGGGAAGGCGAATTTGGATCAATCATTACACAACTAGTTACATTCTTCCACTTTCCAAATGGATATTTGGGGAACAAAGTTAGACAACAACAGATGAGATCGTCAGAATTAAAAAAGGATAAGAATCACTCTGCATTAATCATTGTATATAATGTTTAATTTTGTGTCTCACAAACTAGCATCATTTAAATACACATGCCAACTGTACTGTTAAAAAAATGCCAAATATCTGATCGATTGCTTTATTTGGGGTCTTGGTGGATATGGGTTTGATTTGTTTGAGTTTTGAATTTGATTCGAAGTTGGTTACATAATAAACAAATTGAATTTTTTATAAGTTATTTTATTTACCTCTACTAAAAATTGAACTCTCATCCTTTTATTGTTAGAGATGACTTCAGTATCAATGAGTTACAATCTTGACCCATTGATAAACAAATTTGTTGTGGACTATGTCCCTCGATGATCGCGCATTAGACCTATCTACTGAAGTATTATCCTCTCTATGTTCATGGGTCTCACGACTTTGTTTCTGAAAAGTCGTCTCAGTGGATGAGCCTAGTGCGCGATTATCGAGAGATATGGTCCACAACAATTGGTGTTATTTGTGGGAACTCGAGCAAAAAACCTTGGAGTTAAAGTTGTGTTCTCAAACTCCTTAACCTCGATTGGGGGATATTGTCGTGTCATACTCTCACATCGTCTAAGAGTCGAGGTCAATGGTCGCTTATAAGTACTTTCCCCTCTCAAACCATTAATGCGTCTTTTCAAGGACAAAACCATGAGGACCCTCATGAGTCCAGAACATACAATATCTCAGTGGATTGACCTAATATGTGATCGTCGATAGACATGATCGTCAACAAAATTGAACTTGAATAATAAAAATTTTCATTTTGATAAATTCGTGTATACTCGACTATAAACTCGAACAAACTTAATGTTATTGGGCACACTAACTATTAAAGTAGTACATATAAAGAAATTTATACAAAGAATATATCTTTTTTACCGTAGTATACTTATTACAAAAATGAATTTATTACTAAATTCATGAATTCATGAAAAAAAAATCAACATTTAAACTCCTGGAATACTAATTTCAACTTGTAAATCTAAACTGAACATATGAAAATTCGGTTAGGATTGACTCATTAATAAACAAGCAATTTTTTTTAAAAGAAAATTTCGTTTATTAATCTAGCCGAGTTTAAATATGCTAAACTTTCATTTTGTTTAACTTGATTACAACAATTTTTATTTTTATATTTAATTGTTATTAATTGTGTCCATCTTATCTATCTTGGGTGAACTACACATATGTCCTTGAGATTTATGCAATGTCAAATTTCGTCCCTATCTTTTTGAAAATTAGTGATTTAGTCATTAAGCTACAAACGTTAGTCTAAAATAAGAGGCCACATCAGATTCGTTGAAGTGTCAAATTTGACCAAGAAAAAATTAATTTTAATGAGAAAAATGCATTTAAATTTATTTTTCTCTTAAATTATCTCTTATCTCTCTCTTCACCCCATCTCTCCACTTGAAAAACCCAAAACAATTCACCTATAGACTTTACATATTTTTGGATTTCCCTTGACGTTAAAGAAATTATGCATGTGCGCGAGCGCACACACTTATATACATGAACACACAGGGGGGTTGATTAGTATTGAGAGAATGTGTGGCTTTATTGATATATAATCGCTTTGTTGTTGATGGTGGCATTCACGCACAGATTGTTGGATGAATCCATCATTAGAGAAGGTGTTGTCAAAATTCGGAACCTCAATTTTAGATTAGGAGTTTTAAGAAGAGAGAAGTTTCAGAGGAAAGAGGTGTGAGAGATTAGGCAAAAGATTAGAGTATATCTAATGTGACAAGGGCATGAGGGACTTTTTACATGTGACATCAGTTTTGGCTAACGGCAGAGATAGCGAAGGGCTAAACACTCTTTTTCAAAAGGGTAGAGAAAAATCGCACATTGCATGAAACCTCAAGGACGTATGGGTAATTCACACATTTATCTCTAATCAATATTTAGTTCTGAACTATTCTCCATGAGTTTGCATTTGTTGATAATTGCCCAATAAAGGCATTAGCAACCCTTCTATGATTAATCTATGATTTTTTTTTCTCAATGAAATGCGCTGATTAATCTATCATTAGTCATATAGTGCTGCTTCTTCAAAGTGATGTAGCTGGCAGCTTGGCACTGGCAGCGTTAATTAATATTGAGAAACTGGAGCAGAAAATCTAAACATCAACAAGGTAGGGGACATGGGTCCGGGAGCAGCTGTTTTGAATGTTTGGTAGGTAATTGGTAGAGTCCATATATATATATATATATATAAAGCAAGGACAAATCTAAATCCAGAAAGCGAATGGGGCATATTCATGGCCGCCTTACTCCATCGTTTTGGAAATTTATGTTCCTGTTCTTAAGGAAATATGATTTTATGTAATGAGATGTAAGATTCCACATCACTCGGAAGATGAGGTGTGACTTAATTCATGATGATTAAGATATGATTGTTAGAGAATTAGTTATAACAAAATGTGCATAATATATTATGTGTTATGGCTTGTCGAAAAAAATATAAGTTATTTAAATAAACAATTATTATAAAACCTACGAAACATATTATTGTTCTCAAACCAACCCTATATATATATAGGTCAACCACCAGAAAAGTGCATAACCATTTTAAATTATTTCAGCAATTAGTATTACTAATATATTTTGACTTATTTTTTGGAAGTTGTGTCAATCCATATATGTACTTCATACCAATTAAATCTACTATTTATTACCACATGTTATTTCCTAAAATCTGCTACTTTCTCTAACAAATGCGAATTCTTATTTATACACACTTATATCAATATATTTTACTAACACAAATATCTGATGTACGGGTTCTCGATGAATCACAAAGACAATTAACTTTGATTGGTCACTAACGGATTACAAATGGATTGCCGACAGAAATATACCAATGGCATTTTTTTTATAGTGATTATAAATCCAATTGACGAAATTTGTAATCTACTTTTTTTAATTTTACGAACACCAAAGAGCCAGCGATCTCTAATCTTAGGAGGAAGGTCTGAATGTGTTGGTGGCATTGAAAGACTACAGTCTATTCTCTATTCATTCAAGCACAAAATGCACGTATTTATTACTTTTTCCACATGGACCAATTGTTGTTTTTTCGACAAAAATATTGGTGTGAAATTTATTAGCCTTTTCTATTGTTTTAATTTTATTTTATATATGAAAACTCTATTAAAAGCCATGACGGATCTAAAATTATTGGATGCGCACGTCTGACGGTATTGATGCACATGCATGGAGAATACATGCATGCAGTCGTTTGAAAAACACTTGGTCACCACGTGAGTCGTCAGGAATACGCACTCATCACAATATATGATCAGCTTGATAGATTGTTAAATTATATAGTGAAAAAATTAATATTCGTTTTTTTTAGAATATGTTAAATATGTTATATGTTATATCAATATATTGTGTTTTAATGATTTTATCGAAGAAAGTTTGAAGCCTCGAAATATAATTTTAAATTAATTACTTTTAAAGAATTATTTTTTATTATTAAAAGTATTAATCCGAAATTTATCAAATCCTATTATGCATATGAGGGAGATTATTTTCATCTTCTTTAAGTAAATGGATGGATATTTACATATAAAGAAATTTATTATCTAGTTAGGCGTGATACTTGTGCAGATTATTTGCGCAAACAATTATCGACAGGTAAATATTATTTATTTATTGCATATGATAATTATACCACAATTTTTTAGATAAAATAATAAAACCATAATTTACTAAAAAATGCCATAATTTATAAAAAGAGAATTAGATTTCAAACAGTTAATTTATGGGCAATTTACAAAAACTTGCACGCATCTCTTTTAATTACCGGCAGAGGCACCAACCTTTTTGTTTTAACTGAACAGACAAAACCTTCTTTCTTCACGCTAAATTCTTTCTTTCGAAGGTTGCATATGACGACAACTCTACTTTTTTTTTCCCAATTTTTTAATGAAGTCCTTATTTTTTCTTCCTTTTCACTTATTAGTCCTTTTTTACTGTTTTTTCACTTATGTCAACAATTGTTTTCATATTTAATTTTTTTATTTTGATTTTTTTGTCTTATTTTTATCTTCATTTATATTTAGTTTTAAATTATTCTTTTAGTTGTTTTTTTGTTATTTTTTAATATCAACACAAATTGAAAACCAAATAAAAAAAATAAAAACTAAAATAAAAGACAATCTACATTTTAAAAAACTTATTTTTTACAATATTTTCATAATTCTGGTAAACAATTATTTAATTATTTTTTCCCTTTTCTTTTTTGTTCTCTTGATTTTAGTCCTTTTTTTTTACTTTGTTTTACTTAGACTAAGTTTTTTTTTCTTGTTCTCTTCATCTTTTTTTTTTTATTTTTTAATTTTACGAATGATTTAATTTTTTTTGTTTTAAATTATTCTATTAAAATTTTCAATCAAATTTTATTTTTTATTAATTTTTTAATATCTAAGCAAAATATAATTAAAAAACAAATAAAAATAAAAAATTAGTTTATATTTTAAAAACATAAAAACCTTTTAAAACTAAAAAACCATAAATAATACTTTTCAAAACCTTTTAAAAACTTAAAAATCTTTCTAAAAACCTTTCAAAATAGTTAAAAACTTAAAATAAACCTTTTAAATAAAATAAACTTATAATAAACCTTTTAAAATCCTTAAATAAACATTTTTAAAATCTGTAAAATAAACTTAGAATAAAATTCACTTAAACCTAAAATAAGATTAAAATAAACTTCAAATAAACCTAATATAAACATAAAATCAACTTCAAAAAATCCTAAAACAAACTTTTTATTGTCATAGCTTCTGAAACGGAGTCCTAGTTGGTACACCGGTATATAACTCTCTCTCTCTCTCTCTCTATGTGCAATAGATTCATTCATGCATTATGAAAGAAGTGATTGATATGTTTTTGGTAGATTATAGTGCATTAGTAAATTAAATCGATTGCACGATGAAAAAAGAGTTCATCACACAATATTTTAAATAGATTATAATGTGCAAAATGTTGTTCAACATATATTATCTTAATTAAATTTGATTAAATGATTTATTTCTGAAACATGAATTCTTATTTTTTTTGGTATTGCTTGATAATTCATCCCACTTTAAATGTATATATGAGGACAATTAATTAAAAAGAACAATTATTTTGTCCACCTTTTGGATACATCTCTTATAGTTCTGTCCCCGCCGTATATAGCAATAGATTCAGAACGCAATTGACTGATTTGAAGCTGAGCAATATAATTATTTTCTTTAGCTGTCTTGTACTACCAGTGTCAAAGTTAATGTGGTACATACTATTTTTGTACCCAAAAAATTGAAGAGTTAACCAGTTCAAATTGACCGGTCCGTAAATCATGTACCACATAAAAATATAACTCGTAGAGTGAGTAGTAGTCAGTGGAGAAATTAATGGGATTGTGAAATTATTGGTGTCACAGACGCCACTGTCTTGGCTTTATATATCTCCAAAAGGGATTGACGACGGCATACGTGAAGGATAAGTACAAGAATCCTCCCATTTACATTACTGAGAACGGTAAGTCACTTTCAATTTTTATACTTGATAATTTTATACGAACATGTATTGTTTTAATATCTTTTCGATATAAGATCTTTTATATATTTCATTGCAGGTCCGTATTTTGTCGTAAAAAAAAAATTTCATTGCAGGTCTTGCTGAAGCCAATAATGCCTCATTGACTGTCCCAGAAGTCCTCAAGGATGGAATCAGGATAAGATACCATGATTCCCTTCTAAGATATCTTCTTAAAGCCATTAAGTAAGTTTTAATCCATAACAAAAGATGATTATAAACCCATAAATTAAACAAAGTTGTGAAGTGCAAAATAAACAGAATCATACAATAGTATGGTTGAATGTACGATATGTTAAGTACAATACATCAAAACTAACACGATAACATTATAATAGTTTTCCTGTTTTTTCGGTGTAAAAACCTTAAGTGTACAAAAATATCTTGAATAATGGACTTTTTTCCTGCCTTCGTGGATTAGGTGAATAAAATTACATTACTTATCAAATGAAAAAAAAAACATGATAACTAATGTTTGAATTTTCTTTTGTTTCAGGGATGGGGTTAATGTGAAGGGATATTACGCGTGGTCGTTTTTTGATGACTTCGAGTGGGATGCTGGATATACAGTTCGGTTTGGGATGATATATGTTGATTTCAAGAACAATTTAAAGAGATACCTTAAGTACTCTGCAGTTTGGTTCAAGAGGTTCCTTTTGCACTAAATTGTAACCTTCCCTTCCTCGGTGTTTAATTTTGAAGAGATGTTTTACCAATAATGTACCCCCAGAAGATGTATTGAATAATTAATGAGATATATATCTGAATAATGTTAATTATAATTCGTTTGTCTCCTAATTACTTCAGAATTTGTATGTCAATCTGGATGCCGTTTATGAAATAGGTCCAGCTACACGGTACCGAAATGTTTGACACTTCTAAAGATATTATCATTTTACATTTTTGATTCTTTAAACATATAATGTGGTATTTAAAAAAATTGTAGTTAATGTTATACAAAGATAACTAATAGCCCTTGTATCGCCAAACAAAATCGGTATATAATATTCTATATGAGATAGAAATAGTACCACTCTGCCAAGAGAGTGTGTAATTCTCATTGAATGAAAAACTATATAATATACTAATAAATGGTAACACTCTACTAAGAGAGTGCATGATCCTCATCAAAATGGATAAGAAAAAGTCAGTAATTTAGACTTGTAAAGTTTTTGACGATACGAATATTGAATACAATTTTGTAAATCTTATTTATGCATAGCTTGGTCACTGTTTGCAATAAAAAGACACATATAAGGCCGAAATAATAATAAACAAAGTTGCAGGCTACAACAATAAAATAATAACCATGTAATACAAACAACGACCTACATTAGCAGGCGTTAAGTGTTACGTTTCTTTGGAGGTGGAGAATCCTCACTGAACAGAAAATGACAAGAAATTCTTCCATGGAGAAAAAAATTAAATAAAATTAGTACTATATAATCATTGAATTAGCCAGATTGATGGAACTTTAATTTCCTCTTCAAATTAAGGAGGTTATTTTTAATTATGGTCAGACGACATTGTTGTTAATCAATAATGCCGACTAATCAAGGGTTTCTTTTGTTAGTGTTCCTAGCGATTTGGAGTTCGTTAGCTTCGGCACAGCATGGTCCGGCGAACTTTAATCGGAAAAGTTTTCCCGAAGATTTTATTTTCGGAACTGCTGCAGCTTCTTACCAGGTAATTATTCTACGAGCATATAATTTAATTTAGTGTTATTAAATTTATCTCAAGGTTGAATGAGACGTTAATTAAATGTGGATCTATTTGCAATTCGGACAACTAGAAACTAATGAGTCAAACAAGAAAATGCATAACTTCGTGTCTCTAATTTTGCCATTTAATTGGCTTTACAGTATGAAGGTGCGGTCATGGAAGATGGTAAGGGGCAGAGTATATGGGACAACTTCACTCACCAGTACCCAGGTATACAAATATTACCCTCCACTTCTAGTTTGCCAACTCTTCAATATTTATTAAGATCATATTCTCTGTGTCTAACTTCTGATGGCAATGCAGGTAGGATATTAGACGGAAGTAATGCAGATGTAACTGTCGACTTTTACCATCGTTATAAGGTTTCCATTTTCCAAGAGCACTATGCATATGAATAAATCCTTTTCTCCACGTATTATTTCTTTTCTTGTTTCAGCATCTTATTTATTGTATTATAATTCATTGCAATTCAAGGTATTTTGTTTATTTTTCCCAACAGGACGATGTGAATATCATGAGGGACATGGGGTTGGATGCTTTTAGATTTTCTCTCTCATTTTCCAGAATTTTACCTCGTAAGATATTTTCTTGA
The DNA here is from genome assembly GCA_948243855.1 of Flueggea neowawraea. Lineage (NCBI taxonomy): Eukaryota > Viridiplantae > Streptophyta > Magnoliopsida > Malpighiales > Phyllanthaceae > Flueggea > Flueggea neowawraea. The sequence goes on from CAODLS010405530.1 coordinate 46,513, forward strand.
AAAAATATAAATTTTATTATTTTTAATTACAAAAAGGTGATCCTAAGTCAAAAAGACTACAGTACTAATCCCTATGAGCATCATCAAGAAAAACATTTTGACACATCTGTCGAGTATTTGCTTCCATAATGATTGACTTACATCTGATCTACTATTTATATATCAAATCATTCAAACTAATTAGAATTTTTATAAAAACAACTAACTAGTTATAGAAAAAGAAAACTATTTTATAATTTTGGTAAATATTTGTCTCTTTTCTTGTTTGTACAAAAAAATTCGATAGGACTTAGTCCACGCATCATTAGCAGATAATCTGATCAGAAGACACGAGGGACACTTTTGTTCCTCACTAGTGTAATTATGTTGTGAAGGCGAATCATGTATATATTTGATTAATTGAAAGAGATTGTGTTGATTTGATTATAATTCAACCAATCAATCAATATATATATATATATATAAAGTTAGGAAGTATTTCTTATAATTCAACTAATTGATTGACATATAACGATTTTTGTATATATTGATATATTAGTTTATTTATGCATTTTCTTGATTTTTTTTATTGTACATTCAATATGCATTTGTGGATTAATCTGTATTTTTAGTTTCAATTCTATTGAGTGGTACTTATTAGTAATATGCATAAAGTATATACGGATTACATATCAAATATATATATATATATATATCAATATAAAATAAAAATTAATATATATAATTACATAACAAAAATAAATATATAAAGCAAAAATCAAGAATTTTTTGTTGTGTAATATTTATAGACACACACACGTACAAATCGTCACATGTCAATCAGTTAAATGTCACTTGTCAAAATCTAAAAAAATTTCATAATAATTTTAAATATTTAATAGCTATAGTTTCTCTACTAATTTGCTAATATTTTGATTTTTATTATTGAAATAATAATTTTAAAAATATTTTTAAATAAAAAAGTATTATTTATAAATTTAAATAAAAATATTATAATTTAAACAAGTATTGCGCTAGTTCGAGTTTAATTCAATGATAATGAATTAATTCATTCTTTCTTGATATGTTTCGTAATACAAACAGGTGGAAACTTAAAAGGAGGAGTGAACCAAAAGGGCATTCAATTTTATAACAATCTTATAAATGATCTACTGTCACAAGGTGAAAAATTTCAATGATATTACTCTGTTGTTGCAATATCATGATCAAAATTTTGTATCATAATTATCTAAATATCAAATTTTTTCTACAAAAGAAACTTCAAATGTTTTTTTTTTCTGTTTATCGATTTTCAAAGAAAAAGAAAAGATAAAATGGGGAAAACAGAAGAAGAGTCAATGCCTAATATTTCAATGAATAATACACAGGCATAAAACCCTTTGTGACTTTATTCCACTGGGATCTCCCACAAGCCCTCGAAGATGAGTACGGCGGTTTTTTAAGTCCTCACAATCACATTGTGTAAGTTTTTTTAATACGTATTTATACTTAATTGATAGTTAATTTGAATTTCAAATAGAATATTTCGCATATAATATCATGATCTTTTTAAAGTAAATTAAAAACTGAGTTGCTATGCATAAGCATAATTATATCTTTGGACCTACAGAGATGATTTCAGAGATTACGCAGAAATTTGCTTTAAAGAATTTGGGGACAGAGTGAAGGATTGGAGTACAATAAATGAGCCATGGAGCTATAGTACGACTGGTTATGAGAGTGGCATGTTCGCACCAGGCAGATGCTCCAAGTTCAGAAATGGAGCATGCCAAGCTGGAAATTCTGCCACTGAGCCTTACTTGGTTGCCCACAATTTATTGTTGTCTCATGCTGCTGCTGTAAAAATTTACAAGGAGAAATACCAAGTTAGTGCCTTGTAATTTTCCTATATTAATAAATTTTACAAATTCTTTTAATGTTTTAATTAATTTTATTGGGATTAATTAACAAGGATATTGCTAACAGAATTTTTATTCGATAAATTGAACTCACGATCTCTTAATACTGAAGTTGACTTCAGTATTAATAATCTATAAATTCGTTGATTCGTAAGAAAAAAAAATTTACACCTAAGTCCATGTCGTGAGTTATAAAATGAGTTTAAAAACTCAAGTTTTCTATTATTTAAATTCGGCAGTTTGCTTATATGTTGAGTATGAAAAAATAAGTTTAAATTTTAGCTCGTCTTATATTATTGAAATTAATGACCATCCAATAATTTGACTAATGATATTTTGAAATGTGAAGCCATCTCAAAACGGGAAGATTGGAATAACATTGGTTTCTCATAGGATGGTACCATACTCCACTACCAAACCTGATAATGAGGCAGCCAAAAGAGCCCTTGATTTCATGTTCGGATGGTAACTATATATATGGTTTGATCAAATTCATGCTTGCATTAATTTAGTCATACACTCATCAAATTATATATTTTGATTTTTCACTGATTTCAGGTTTATGGAGCCATTAACATATGGTGACTACCCTTTTATTCTGCGCAGCCTTGTTCGACCAAGATTGCCTAAATTCACTGACGATCAATCCGTGTTGGTGAAGGGTTCATTTGATTTTATTGGAATTAATTACTACACAGCATTTTATGCTGCAAGTGAACATCAGGCCAATACAGTCAACATCAGCTACTCCATCGATTCTCTAACCAATTTAACAAGTAAATTCTTGGATTTTATCTAATTTTTCAAATTTCTTTCAATTAATTACTCTGAAACTTCTAGTGTGTGTTGTTTTTTCACAGATGAACAATGGAATCCCTATTGGTCCAACTGTATGTTAACACTGAAATTGTTTTTGACATTTTGATTTGATATATTGCATGTTAAAGATATTATGATTTTTTAAAAAACAAAATATTTTAGTTTTTCGTTATACAAGCTATTAAATATGGAATCGACAATAAAATTGTAGGATGGCTCTGTTTGGATCCATGTGTATCCGAAAGGTTTGCGGAACCTTCTTAAATACACAAAAGAAATGTACAACAATCCAACAATTTACATTACTGAGAATGGTAGGTAAGCAACTAAATCAAAAGTTCTTGCAGTAAACTATTTATATCCGAAATGTCATACTAACTATATGTTACAATGAAAATTAATCAGATCTGCCTTTTGTTTTCCAGGAATTGACCAATTTGATTTCAATGGAACGCTGACACTAAGTGAACTTCTCAACGATTCGAAGAGGATAGACTATTACAGACGCCATCTTTTTTTCCTTCGAAAAGCTACCAAGTGAGTTTTTTTTTTACGATAATATAATGCTTTTTCTTTTTAAGTTTTCGTTAACAACATGCTTTTATTCTAATTATCGAAACCAGTTGTCTCGTTTTCTGATTTGATTAGTATCTGATGTTGATGGGATTTAAAGTCTAGGATCCTGAAATAATCCTAATAGTTATGATTTTGGTTTGGGATTTTGACAGGGAAGGAGTTATTGTTAACGGATACTTTGCCTGGTCATTACTGGACAACTTTGAATGGGCTTCTGGTTACACTATGAGATATGGAATCATTTTGTCGATTTCAAAGATGGCTTGAAAAGATATCCCAAGAAGTCTGCTACGTTGTTCAAAAATTTCCTTCAAAAGTAGGGAAAAATAAAAGTATCCTACATATTGACAGTATGCGGAGAGACATATTGAAAAAAAATTACTTCAATTCGAAGGTTAAGTGAAAGAGTGTACACTTGAACATCATCACGTTAACAAGTTTGAAAAACAGATTTATAATTGATATCACATTTCATGGAAGAATGGTGTTTCCTATTTACTATATTTTTTATTTTTATATGAAGAAAATATGGCCCGTTAGATCGATGTATTGTGTGCTATGAAATTTTAAGTTTTACCAAATTAAAAAGAGATTTGTGTTGTTTTTTTTATCTAACTCCTTAATAGAAAATAAAAATTGAGTAAAAGAAGTTAATAGAAAAATGTGAGAGAGAACAAAAAAGAGTTAAGAGGAAAAAACAAATAAAGAATAAAGACTAAAACAAATAAAGAATAAAGACTAAAGGGGTTGGTCAACCCATAGGGGGTAATGTGATGTCGAGGAAGAGGGCCTGAAATGTCTCCATCAGTTGTTTTTATATTGTTCTCACCAGCAACCTATGTCCATTAATCTTTCTCATAATTATGGAATAAAGTCCTCAAATTGTGCAATCTCTTCTAGTGATCAGCCCCCTGGTATTTTCCTTTTCCGGATTTGTTTCCTTAGAGGTCAAGCCCCCAGCACTTTCTCCTGTGTGAATTTGTTTCCTTGGACGCCAAGCCCCATGGCACTTTCCTTCTTCATGGATTTGTCTCCTTGGACAGGTCTGACTTGTGTCTTCATTTCATTGTTTTCGTGATTTGATGCCTTGTCGATTCGACCTTCCTTCCTTGGGGACTTCATTTCCTCTTCTATAGATTTTGACTTTGGAGGTAAACCCACCTCCCCTAGGGGTTGCCCGCCGGGCTTCAATCCTCTGACTTGTCGATGGGCTTCATCCGGGTGGGTTCGATGGTTCGCCTGGCTCATTGGGCCCGAACCCAAAGTATACCGTAAACAGATGGTTTCCAAAAAAGAAAAACTAATGACAGATTTCAAGTTGTAAATTTTTTCTTAAAAAAAAGAAATGAGTTTTTGCATTTTTAATGAGATTTTGAGTTGAATTTATAATTTCTACTTAAATACCTAATATGTAATTAGGTCTCATATGTAGAACTTAAAACAAACAAAAAATAGTGGGTTTACTGTTTGTACATCATACATGGATAATAAACTAGAAATTATGAGAAAGCTATTAGAAACTTTTTTGTGGACAAGCTCTATTATCACTAAAAAGATAGTAGCGGTCCATTGGAATATTTGTTGCCACCCTGTCAAACAAGGTGGATTACGCCTCAAGCATTTACAGTCTCTGAATGAGGCCCTTTGCGTAAGTTGGCTTGGTCCATTATTGAAGGCAAATCCTTTGCAAGCTCCTTTCTTCGTTGGCGTTTCCTAACTCCTAGTAGGCCTAAATCTGTTCATGTGAGTTCTTCTATCTAGTCATCTATTTGTGTTCCTTTTAATAATATGCTCGAAGATTCTTTTTGGCTGGTGGGGGATAATAGTCCGGTCAGTTTTTGGCATGGTAGATGGATGGTCACCACAATTGCTAATCAACTTAGGGTGACAACTCACATTGCAGGTAGTGTGGGGGATTTTCATGAGAATAGAGAGTGGAAAGTTCCATGGCATTTGCGGCTGACTTTTCTGACTTTGGCTGATAACATTGATAGGATTTGAGTACTTTCCACTAGTGAAGATCGGCTAATATGGGCTCCTTCCACAGATGGTCTTGTTTCTACAAAAGGGGTCTATGCATACATTCGACAACTTAGCAACAATGAACTTTGGCATCGATTCATCTGGGCTCTTTTCTTCCCCCTTTCTCGCTCTCTCTACTGCTGGAAGGCAATCCATGGTAGGATGCCGACAGAGCTAGCTTTGATGACTCGAGGCTTTGCTATGGCCTCTATTTGCATATTTTGTTGTTGTGCTTCTGAATCCCTTAACAATTTATTCTTGGAATGCATATTTGTTAAGGCAGTGTGGGGGGAAGGGGTCTGGGCTCTTTTTGGTGACGGTTTTTCATCCTGCAACTCTCTTTCGGAGCTTTTTGATATGGCTACTATGTTGAAACTGAGTACTCACCTTTGAGTTTATTGGGGAGTTTCAGTGATAACCACGTCTGGGTGTTATGTCAGTGTAGAAATAAAGCTATTTTTGATGATGTTCAACCCTCTATTTCAGTTTCTCTTAGGCATATTTGGGGTACCATTCGTGACACTAATTATTTTCATCAGGGCTCTACGAACAATAGTTTGTTTGATCTTCAGGTTCTACGACAGCTTGGTATCCAAGGGAAGCCTCCTAAAGCTCCTAATGTTCTTTTTGTTCATTGGCAACCTCCTCCACCAGCCTGGATGAAGGTTAACACTGATGGGTCTTTTGCTGATTCCCACTCTGGTGCTGGTGGGGTTTTTCGAAACTCCAGAGGTTTTCCTAGGGGTTTTTTTCCCTTCCAACCGGTGGGGTGCCAGCGTTTACTGCTGAACTCATTGATGCTATTTGGGCAATCAAGAAAGCATGGGAATTGGGTTGACATTCATTATGGATTGGCAGTGATTCTTCTATTTGTGTTGATGTTGTTACACGCCTTTTCAGTCTTGAGGCTCACCGACCCAAGGGCTCGCTCTCAGAAGCGGCAATTTGTGTTAAAGGGTTCGTATTGCCTAGAAGCCTAGGACTTTCCATTAAAGACGAGTGAATGAAGAACAAATGTGTATTTCATTAATACCAAGAACAAGTACAATGAAACAATGCTTAAGTTACTTCTACTCCTAGTTGCTTGAAAGTAAATGACTAAACTAAGACTGAATAAAAAAAAGATAAATGTAAGGACAAATATAATTGAAGTTGTGATGATGTTGGGATCCTCGTCTTCTTATTCATTCCTCCTTTTATAGCCTTTAGTAGTAACTTATGTCTCCATGTTCTCCACTTTTCTTGCCACTACTACTCCATGTCTTTGAATAACTCCCCACTTTATATTGAATCAACCACCCACTTCTTGTTATGTGTCACGTACACTCCATACAACTTGGATCCACTTTCATGTATGCCATGCAAAGTGACCAATCATGTTGATTTGTTTAACTAGTGGCATGTAAAACTCATAACCACCTTGGCTCGACAGGACCTCTCGAGTCCAACAATAATTTGGTGGTAACACAGCCATGGCAAACATAAAAGTTCCCTTCCTCCTCTATTTGTTTGTAGCCCTAGCCGGAACGGTGGTTTACAGTAATGCCGCAAACCCAAGCCATTTGGTTCCATTTAACCGAACCAGTTTTCCGGCTGGTTTCATATTTGGAGCCGGATCTGCTGCTTACCAGGTACACATGATGTCTCACATTTTATTGCATATACATGATCTCAAAGAAATTATTATTATTATTATTTTTCAAATAGTGGTCATCCACTCTGAAAATTAGAGTTAACGGTTTATTCCCTTCGAATAAGTAATTATATTTTTAGTTTTAAATTGATTAAAGGTTAAAATGAGAAAAAAATAATTTTTATCTTTTCTTTTTTCAGTCTGAAGGAGCAGCACTAATTGATGGCAGAGGACCTAGTATATGGGACACTTTTGTGAGGAAACATCCTGGTAAAATTTTTTCATTACTTGCTAAATTATAATTAAATTCAATGTATTATTTTCCTTTTATTATAATATTTACTTTACGTGACTTTGTCATGATGATTAATAAAAGTTTATTTGGAATATAATTGATGATAGAAAAAATTGCTGATCGTAGCACCGGAGATGTAGCAGATGACTTTTAGCATCGATATAAGGTAGTTAATTAATCGCTAATGAATACTCTTTTTTTTTTTCTTTTTGCATTTTTAAATATAAAGTGATGTTATTGTCTTGGTAAAAAGGAAAAGTGATGTTCTTGTGAAATTTATATACATGCAGGATGATATAAAACTCATGAAAACCATTGGTTTGGACTCATTCAGATTCTCCATCTCATGGACACGAATATTACCAAGTAAGAAATATTATAATATAAATTTATAAAATTAAATATTTTTTACCAATGAATTATAAATTTATTGGTTATTTTCTAAGGTGGGTGGCTACCCATCTTTAAAAGATTTAGGTTTTCAAATATAATTAAATAGATGTTTACTCTTGTAAATTCTTTAATGTAAATAGTAAAACTTTCTAAACATTAGTAAACTAATCAATGGATTTGTTATTTATTAGTGTTAAAGTTAATTCATCAAATGATAATGAATTTAAATCTCGATAAAAATAAATAAATTGACTTATAAAAAATTAATTGATTAATTGTAAATTTTGGCCATGTGTCTCTTGACATATATTTATTATTTTTTATAATATCTGGATTTGATTTCAGAGCGAAAAATAAGTGGAGGAATCAACCCACTTGGTGTTAAATTCTACAATGACCTAATCAATGAGCTACTTGCCAATGGCATAAAGCCTTTCGTGACTCTACTCCATTTTGATTATCCTCAAGCTCTTGAAGATGTGTATGGTGGCCTCCTAAGCACCAAGTTTGTGTAAGTATTTATGCCTAGCTAATTAATTAATCACCCTGTTCCCACTAATAAAACACAACAAGATCAATTAATATAATAATTTGTTAATTAACGAGCCCCACAACATTGACTTCTCAATTTGTCAGTACATACTAATTTTTATAATCATATTATAATATTGTTTGATAATAATCAAGTTGCCATCCCCATTTAAAACAAATATCATTCTTTAAATTTTAACTACATGTTGCTTTCATAATATTTTTTTAAGGAAAGATATATGGGTAACTAATTACGTATATAATATATCATAAAAAATTGATAAATTAATAGGATAGACTACTTGGATTATGTGGACTTTTGCTTCAAGACATTCGGTGATGGAGTTAAACACTGGGTTACCATGAACGAATCAAATGGAATGGTGATGAATGGGTTCAATGGAGGCACATTTGCACCAGGCAGATGCTCTAACTACTCCGGCACTTGCCCTGCTGGTAACTCCACCACCGAGCCTTACATTGCTTCCCATAATCTTCTTCTTTCTCATGCTGCTGCTGTCAAATTATATCGAGCAAAATACCAGATATTTAATTACTAGCTTAATAATATTTTTCTGTTTTATGTAGACCCAAAAAAAAATTGTATATGTTTTAAATAATTTAACATATTTGAATTTCAATGTGAATCACAGGCTGTTCAAAAGGGAAAAATTGGTATCACAATTATAACACATTGGTTTACACCAAAATACAATACACCTGTTGGTCGCAGAGCAGCTTATAGAGCTTTAGATTTCTTCTTTGGATGGTAACTAAAATACATTAATTTCTTTTTTTCATTAGGAAAGAAAGATGCATATATACTTCTCTCGGCATGTAATTTTTGACAGTTTTAAAAATACACATTTAATTCTCCTAAAATTTTAAAAATTTATAATAATTAAGTGGAAATTTTCTGAAAAAAAACAAAAATATGTATCATCAGGAATGTGTAAATAATTTATTCTGAAGAAAAGAAAAAATTACGAGTGGAATTTCCATTACATATTATGTTTTTTGATAAGTATCCATTACATATCATAATCTTTCTGTTTCGTATGTATATAGGTTTGCACATCCTGTTGCATTTGGTGAATATCCTCAAAGCATGATATCGTTGGTGGGTAAAAGACTGCCCAAGTTCACTGAAGAACAAAAGAAATTGTTGAAAGGATCCATTGATTTTCTTGCTGTGAATTATTACACCACAAATTACGCAGAGAGTGTTCCTTTGACAAGCCGTCTCAACCTTAGTTATACTGCTGATAGGCGTCTCAATCTCACCAGTACGCCCCAAATTTTATGATTCAATCAGAACTACTATTTTTTAATTGATTTTCATGCCTACTGTTTTATACTTTTGTTTGATTTAAATTAACATCAATTTTTTACTATTTTTTTTCGTTCCAGCTGAAAAGAACGGGTCCCAATTGGTACACCGGTAATTTTCTTTCTCCTTCATAGATTATTATTAATTATTAAACGAAAAATAGCTATAAATTCAATTAATAATGTAATTCATGTGATGACTTTTTACTGAAGTACAATGTCTAAATGCTTTTGTAGACTGCTTTGTGCTGGCTTTTCATCTACCCGAAGGGTTTGCTAGAGCTTTTGCTATATATAAAGAAAAAATATAACAATCCACCTATTTACATTACTGAAAATGGTATTGTTTCTCTCCCATTTCAATCCCATTCCAATAATTATATGGTTTTATCATATTTTAACACATCGTTACACGATTATATACTAATTGATAATTTAATTAAAATATGACTATTTATTTGCATAATTATATACTTTGTTTTTTTTTTTCTATTTTCGACAGGAATGGCTGATAATGCATCATTACCACTCCAAATTGCTCTGAAAGATAGTCTGAGAATAAGATACCTCAATGGCCATTTATCATACCTATTAAAGTCCATAAAGTAAGTGCAATTTTTGCGTAAGCGCAATTTTTGCATAATTAATCTATGTTGAATTATTGGGGAAAAAATGGAGATAAACTAATGATATATATTTGACATTTTTCAGGGAGGGTGTGAATGTGAAGGGTTACTATATGTGGTCATTTTTGACGACTTTGAATGGGATGCTGGTTACACAGTGAGGTTTGGACTTACCTATGTTGATTACAAGAACAATTTGAAACGATACCTCAAATACTCTGCTTACTGGTTGAAGAAGTTCCTCCTCAACTAAGCTAGTTAGTCGTTTCCTATCTGCAGGCTTTTATATGTAATAATAATATTTTGACAAAAGAATTTCAATTATGAAATATCTGTGGAATTTTCTTTAATAATGATCACCTCATTTTTGGAGGTGTATTGATTTCAATCGTCACGTGAGTACCATTTGATCCGCAATATTTACCATTTAGGAGGTTTGCATGGCCTTGATAATCTTCATTAATTTCTCTATCGATCTTTGTCACATATTTTCGGTTTAACATGTTAGTACGTTTTTTTTAAACCATAGGCATCGTCATTCATTTTAATGGTTTAAGACTAATCTTATCGAAAACTTAATCAGAATTAAGATTCCGCACCCTTCCTTGCAGGAGTGTTTAGTGGGAATTTAACCTGCAAAATTTCCCAACAAACTCAGCCTTGTATTACCAACAACGGAGACACAACCGTGGGTTAACATGTAAATCCATTAAGCTTTACAGTTTCTACCATTTCTAACCCAACTTTTCGAAATTAACCTGAGAATTAATACCTAACTTTCGAACATTCTATCATTTCTAACACAAAATTTTCCACTAAAAATTCTTATAAGTGGTAGGAGATACATGAAAAGATCTGCATTATGGTTGTATTTTTCGGACTGGGATCAATTATATTGATTTCGGAAACGGGTTAAAAAGACTTATGAAAAGCTTTGCATTATGATCCAAAGAGTTCCTTCACAAGAAGAAACCCACTACTTCTTTGCTGCACTCGGATTGATTGAGCATGAGACTGTCAGCTAGTCTGACGCTAATTGTATTTATTCTTAAATTTTCAGTGCATATCGATTTGTGTTGAACTTAGTGTGAATTTAGAAAGGGCGACTAAAAGTTGGGTTCTTGTTTATTTTTAGATTATTGAATGCATGAGGACAAACATAATCTCAGTGTGCGGAGGTATGTTAACTTGTATTTCATGCACATTTTTATTTGTCAATTTGCATTGTTTTATATGTTTTTCTCTTTTATTTCTATTGTTTTATATTTGGTGTTCTCTAGGTGGCAGTTTGATGTAAATGGTGTGGATTTGAGTTGATTTGCTATAAGTTAGACGCAGAGAGCCTTCAGCATGGCCATGACAAGATGACTATTAACTGGAAGGCGTGGCAGAATCAGGCCTGACGTGGATAAATTAACTTCTGACAACTTAAAGACTTGAGACTCTGCTGATGTGGACGAAAATTGAAGATTTTTTACCCTAGACAACTATAGGTGACATTTTTTGACCAAATTAGACTAGGTTTACAAGCTAGGTATTTAATATAAATATCTAGCCTTTGGTATTTCATGAAAAACATTCTACACTTTATTTACAATAGATGTTGCCTTTGTTTTCTGTGTTCTTCCTATCACCATGAATTGCAAATTTTCTATCTAGTGAAGGTTAGTCAAGGTTGAACTTCATCAAATTGTGAGGATTTATGCTTTACTTGTTCTCAATTATTCACATATTTACGTAGTTATTGTTTTTGAATGCCTTTTTATTATTTTGTTGATTGATTTAATCTCGGTCGATTAAATTGATTAATGAATTAATATAATACTGGTTATATTTGTATATCCGTGATTGCAGTCTAACATTTATGGAAGTTTAACATAATTGTTGTGATAAAGGGCTTCAATTATTGTTAAGGGAATTAGTAATCTTGTTTAAATGAATTGTGGCATTCCGATTTCATTAACTTGGGTAAGGTCTCTATAATTTGTATTGTTGCCGATAAATTAAATCCTACAAGGCATCCCGGATATTGTTTATTGGTAAGGGAAGCGGTATGCAAGGTGTCTCAGAAATACCGAAACAGTAAGTAGAGATTGATTACTGAGTACGTCACATGTAACTATAACTTACCTATGTGAATGAGATTTATCTTTCAAACCTGTAATCAATCTATGAAGTGATACTGAGATGAACCTTGACTAAGCTTTCATGATATTGATTCTTATTTAATTATTTTCGTGATTATTTATTACTATCTTGTTTACAACTTTGATTTATTTTTTTACCTATGAGTTCCTTTTTAGTTATAATCAATTTTATTGCTTACTGTTTTATTCCTGTATTTAAACTTAATTTTACTGGTCTCTGTGACTTCAACCATGCTCACTATTGTACTCAAATTTATATTTATAGCCATTAATTTTGTTGGTTTGATACCCATTAAACACCTAGTAAAAAAAATATTGTTTAGCTGAAACGTTGTCGGATAGGGAGAGAATCGACTTTATTCGAAAGGAGCTTGGGTATAGTGAGATGTTGTTTGTCATGGACATGGTAGAGGATTAGATCTTCAATGGAGAGATAGAGGTATGGCCAGGTTACTTAGCTTTTCAAGACAGGACATCGACATAGAAGTCACTATGGAAAACAAACCCCCTTGGAGACTAACCGGCTATTATGGGTTTCATATTATAGCAGGTTAACAACTACTTCACGGAGGGACTATAGTGTTTAGAAAAACTAAGACATAGGAACTAAATATGAAAGTTCTCAAAAATGAGGATGCATCAATTTATATCGTTAAACTTCGGGGACAAAATGGTTAATTTTCCAATAATTGTTTTCTAAAAGTTCATCCAAAGCATTTACAGAGTGTATTTAAAGTATATTTTTTGTCAAAAGAAAGTGATATAAGAATGATGAGTAAGTGTGTTATTTTTGTGGACTGAAAAATAACAAAAGAATTGCTATGTAATTTTTCCTTTTCTTTATGGATACTTGAGAAAAGAATAATCAAGGTCAAACAATTTAGTTTAGGGGCTAAATAATACTTTTCCCTTCATATTTTAGTACTTCATTGGTGTCGCTAATACTGCGAAGGGCAATGCTGAACAGTACAAATATGTTTCAGTGACTAACTCCGACATACACTTTAACACAAAATCTTCGTCCTGTTTTGAGACAGATCCGAAAATGACAACACCAAAAACCATTATCTCACATTATTAATTTCAATCACTAACAAATAAAATTTCATTTCCATGCTAATAATTACATTAAAAAAAGTTGGTTTGAATTGCAGCTTGATTTTTTGGTTCAGGGCATGCATGCCAATTGCATTATTATGTTGTCAGACCTAAGTTCTTTCCGGCACTTCAAACCAACACTTGCACAGTCAACCTTTCGTCTTTACTCTCAGATTATTTTTCTCCCTTATAGAAAGATAGCCCCACCTGTCTAGATTAACATTTTTAATGACATTTACTTTTTTTTTTCAGGAATATATCTATGGCCAAAGAGGTAAAATAACTTGGCCCCACCAGTACCACGTTCAAAAATCTCTGCCAAAAGCGTATTAAAGAAATGATAGTTTTGTAATCTAACTTAATTAAACAGAGCGTTGCTCTAACTAATCCACGTTTTAAAATTTACAAAACCACTCGTACCACGTTCGAAAATTTCCATCAAACATTTTTTTTGTTTCTTTTGGAGAAAAGTCTATTATATATGTTTGTTTTTGGTGTGATGATGATTATTCACTTGGAGACTGCTACCATATCAAGAAGGTTACTCCAAAGGTATGCTCCTTAAGATCCTATTCTATATGAGATTGCATTCAAATATGGGCTCTGCAAAAAAAGGATTGGAATTGTCTATGGTCATGTTTATTTAGATTTTTTGAGATAACGAAAATTAAATCTACTGAGCATAATTTTTACTGAGCTTAATCTTTTTCGATTGGCAAGGCTGGAGGGATAAAATAACCAAGGTTAAGCAGACATGCTTTTATGTAAACATTCTCTTCAAGCTTATGAAGATTTGAGTATGATCACAAACGGCTGCAAAATGAAAGATGTTTTATCTAACCATAAAATCAAGAAAACAATATCCCATGCTGTAGGCTGTCTTATTTATACTTTCCAGCTAGTTTCTCACATTCAAGGCCAATGTGTTTTTTGAAGTTGCAATTTATCTTTAAATATAGAAATAATTTCTTTTATAAATGAGGCCAATCATTTCAGAAATTAGACTAAAATTCAAATACGAGCATTTGATAAGTAAAGTCAGCTTTTTTTTCCAGCTTAGTACTAGCATATATAATAACTATTAGAAATAAATTATGTAAATATTACATGTTTATTCTTACCAAGTTAAATGTTCTTCACATGATCAACACTGCAGGAACCTTAGCAGAAAATTGGTGCTTGAAGTCAAGAATGAAAGTTCAAACCTCCGTCATCTTCTGCTTCCTAAGCACATTGACTTATTTTTCAAATGGCTGTTCCAATTCTCCTTCCAAACTTAGTAGGTGGAGCTTTCCTGATGGATTTGTTTTTGGTGGCGGATCAAGTGCTTATCAAATACGGACCATAAAAAGGATAATATTCTTAATCTCACTTTTTCTATAATCTTCGCTCTCCTCTCCATGCAGTATGAAGGAGCAGCACATATGTTTGGTAGGAGATCGAGTATATGGGATACTTTCACTACTCAAGATTCAGGTTATCCTAACAATACATTCTTGATTTATTTTTCCCTTTTCCTAGATGGTACTCAAGTATCATTTCTAATTCCAGCCTCTAAAATGGGTATAGAAGACATTTATTATTTACCTAGTCCATGCAAACAGACATATTGATTCATTCTGAGAGAAATATTAGTTATCTCATGGCAGAAAAAATCGCAGACCACAGTAATGGAAGTATTGATGAGGATTTCTACTTTCTTTATAGGGTAATGTCTATATTTCTTTGTCGAGGCTAGCCTTTTCTTGCTTTTTCGAGTGAAGAAATTTCGTCGCTAACGAGACAAACAGAGAAATATTACATTTATAGGAGGATATCGGTCTGATGAAACAAATTGGCTTGGACATCTTCAGATTCTCCATCTCTTGGTCCAGAGTTTTACCTGGTAATAAATTTCATTCGTTACCCTGATTTGGTTTGTCATGACTCATACTTGAACTAATAATAAAGAATTTTTAATATCAACTTTTTTACAAAAACAAATTAGATCGTAGAATAATTGCACTGATTAAACCTGATCTGATTCTTCTTGCAATTTAAAGGAAAGAATCAGTGGAGGTGTGAACAGGGAAGCTGTAAATTTCTACAATAATCTCATCAATGACCTCTTATCTAATGGTACACAATTTTCTTAGTACAACTAATTAATATAATTCACTATATTCTGTAAGTTACAATGTTCTTTTTTAAATTGAACAGGGATACAACCCTTTGTGACCTTATTTCACTGGGATCTTCCACAAGCTCGTGAAGATCAATACAAGGGGTTCCTAAGCTCAAATATATTGCAAGTCAAAGTGGTATTTACTAACAAGCTATTGATTTAGTGGTACTCATAGTAACTTTGTAAGCAAATTTTACCCAAGCCAGAACAAATGGTCTTCGCTATTTATACCGAATCAACCCCATTAAGAACTCAACAAATTGACAAGAACCGGAAAAATCAAATCAGAAAATGTTTGAATAAAAATGGAATCAAACAGATCAGTTTGGTTGTCTTTCTTCGAGTGTTTTCTTGTAGTCAGGTTCTTGAGAAAATGAAAATACATATTTTAATCATTTTAAACTCAAAATATTTTCAATTCTTCAATCAAACCTTCAATTCGACAATAAATCAAAACAACATTCAAATAAAACCAGTAAAAAAAATTCAAGGTTTATTAAATATCTGATAGGTTTGGTCATCTGTTGAACTGAACGAAGCGAACCAACCAAAAAGATACAAAAGTAAAAACGGAATCGAACAAAGGAAAAATGTAAACCAAATCAATAGAAACAAAACCAGTTTGTTTTAGTTTTGTCGGTTCAATTTTTATCCAACTCTTAATTATACCTGTTAAATGACAGGATAAAAGTGGTATTTTTCTCTACAGTTACAATGAAAGTCCAAATTTAATACATCAAGAATGCTTCATAACACTCTTGACTATTGAATTAACTGATTATATTCAAATCAATTTGTCTGATTCTAGGAAGGATTTCCAAGACTATGCAGATTTTTGTTTCAAAGAATTTGGGGACAGAGTAAAGCATTGGATCACAACGAATGAGCCAAATTTGTTTAGTGAATCCGGATACGCAGAGGGAAAACTTGCACCAGGTCGATGTTCAGATTACATCAGTAATTGTAAAGAAGGCAACTCTGCAACCGAACCATACATTGTCGCTCACCACATGATTCTTAGCCATGCACTTGCCGTCAAATTGTACAGAAACAAATACCAGGTTTGTTTTGTTATAAGATAATTGTATCTTGTACATAACCTTAAACCATGAATACTGATGTTATTGTATGTTTGTATAAGCTTCTCAAAATGGGGTCATTGGAATCGCCGTTTTAATTGCCTGGATAATCCCTAAATATCAAACCCTTGCTAGTGTGTAGATGCGGCCTCTAGAGCTCGTGACTTTATGTTCGGATGGTAAGTTACGTATTTTTAACTTAGTAACTTATACGCCAAGTTTTAAGTTCAAATATTACGAATAGTATTTGTAAGAATTAATTCTTGAAATAAATCATGACTATAAGTGCCTCTAGTTATGCCAAGAGATTCAATTCACACGGTATTAAAGAATCATGAAAAAAGTTTTCCTTGTTAAACAAAAAAAAAAAAGAAATTTACTATTTACTAAAGAAAGTTTTGATAGGTTAGATTACATTTTGCTAATTATCTCCTTTTCTCTAGTTTGCAAGAACTTCTTGCTTGATTGTACCAAGTTTTTTTCTTTGACTTTATTGGTTTAGAGGAATAAAAATTCAAAGATAACTATTTATCATAAAAATCCTTTAGTATTGAAAAAGACTCATATATTACTATTGTAAAGGTTTTGGCTTTTGTATTTCATATATGTTAATCAAAGTTACAGAGATGGTATATATAGTACATGAATAATAATAGAAGATGAGTACAATAATAACAAACTATAAAGCCATAACAAACTACCATAACAAACTAACAAAATAACAAATCAATAATAACAAAATAACAACCGAATCAATGAAGCTTATCACCCCTGCAAATCCATGACCATCACGAAGAGGTAGGTGCGAGATGAGTTGTTGGAATCGAGATGATGGCAGGGATTTGGTGAACAAATCAGCAAGTTGGTCATGAGTGGAAACAAATTGAAGTTGGAGAAAACCAGAAGCAACTTGTTCTCGTACAAAATGATAGTCCAATTCGATGTGCTTGGTACGAGCATGAAACACAGGATTGGTACTTAAAGAGCACCAATATTGTCACAAGAGAGAGTAGCATGAGGAAGCGAATACCCGAGTTCATTTAGAAGAGCACGAAGCCAAATTAATTCAGAGGTGGCATTGGCAACAACTTTATACTCACTTTCTGTAGATGACCGAGCTATAGTTGGTTGTTTTTTAGCTAACCAAGAGATCAAAGAGGAGCCGAGAAAAATTGCATAGCCAGAAGTAGAACGACGATCATCAGGGTCACCACCCCAATCACTGTCTGTGTAACAAGTGAGTTGAGGCAAGGTGGTGGTGGAGTAGAAGAGACCAACATGTTTTGTACCTTGAATGTACCTTAAGAGACGTTTGAGAGCCTTCCAATGAATATCCGTTGGGTGATGCATAAATT
>CAODLS010405563.1:0-16985 GCA_948243855.1 Flueggea neowawraea
TAAGAAACATATTGAAAAATGCCTCATAATATATATATCAAATATAAAGTGGTAAACAATGTGCTTGGTGCTAGGGCTTACACTAACAATTTATGTACATTGTCATTTTATTTATCAATTAAAAAAGAGGCATTTTATTTCATATCTATGAAATATTATATTGTTTATGACAATAAAAATTCCATGAAGAGTTTATTCTTCCTTATGTCATCAAGTGTGTGACTTGATAGTAAAACCATAAGGATAAAATGAATAGTTTTCTAAATGTCCCTAATTGATCACTATCATGGGAATGATAATGAATTGAGATTAGTATGTCTCAAAGTAGATAATAACGTTTTACTGATTATGGATATGAGAAATCAACTTAGAACATAGATACATGTTGGGGAACATGTATTGGATTGGCCTACTATGAAAGCTCTTCATGGATTATTGCCACAAAGAAGCTGTCATGTAGTGGTGATGTTTGAGTCCTCTAATTGAAACTCACTATCGACTCCTACATGAGGAATAACATGTTTTGACTTAGTCAAACATTATCTGTAACAGGGTAACAATAAAGGCTATGATTGGATATGTCATGAATCATGTAGATGAGTGATAGTAAGAGTGATGGATTTGTTCCTATTATGAAGAGTGATATCTCTTGGTCACTTGATGAGTAGAATTGATGGAACGTATGCATACTTGAATGAATTGATAAAGGGTTTTATCAATGTCATTCGTCATATCAATCTACTTGAGATCAAGAAAATATGCTAAGCAATATAAGGTTGACATGTGACCATGCCTTTTGCTTATATGAGATATCGTGTGACAAAAGGACTAAATATTAGACTGTGAAAGGTTAACTTGGATCACCAACATCTACTCAATTTTGGGTTGTCATAATGTATTACTAGATACCGCTTATGGACTTTGGGCCAAAGGTTTGGGACAAGACTCATTGCCAATTTCGAGTGTGCCTATTGGGTCACACACAAGAACGAATTGGATTGGTTACAAATGTTCTCTCTTTGTGGTGATTGAATTATTAAGATGGTTAATTTGATTAATCAATAATAATTCGGGGTTTTATGATTTATGTGTTAAATAAGATTTAATACATAGTCCATTAATGTAATGAGTTTTTTAATATGAATCACAAATTATTATTGGTATATTATTATGTGTGACATAATAATTCGGCCCATATGTTTTAATAAGGGAGTGATTTATTTAATGATAGTATATCATAAAATTAAAAAACCTAATAACATTAAAAAAATCCTTAAAAATTCGGAATATATCACACTCCTAATTTTTAGGAGTTTTTATTCTTGTATGACAAGGTTAGGAAATTCAGCACACTCCTATTTTACAAGAACCCTAATTAGTGCACATAATTAATTAGGAAGTACTTATTCTTGTGGGACAAGAAAGACTAACCCTAGTGCACCTATTTAGGGTTTTCCATATGCTTATAAATAGGAGAGGCTGGGCCAAATTTATTCCATGGCAAAGGCAAAGCCAAATTTGTGAGAGCCACTTACAAAGAGAAAAAATTATTTTGTAAACTTTAGAATAGAGATTATAAAAGGGTGCTAGTACACTCCACCAATCCAAGGTAAGTTCGTTTGTGTGGATACCTCTAGACACGTTCCCGCAAAGGCAACTTGACCAAAGGTGGTTCAAGTTTATACTAAAAGCTACACCAACATTCCATCCGATCGAACATAAGAGCTTTGGATCTAAGGTAGACATTGTAATCCTAATTGTATATGTTGATGTACATGGATCCTTGTTGGAATTCTAGACTAAAATTTTTGTTATTTTTGTTGCGTTGAATGCTTATGAATGTCACTAAGTGGTCGAGAATTCCAACACTTTAATGTATCTAGTTTAGTGCTCCTAACGAAGTTGCACCCTTTGTGGGTAATTGATTCAGGAGCCACAAACCATGTGACAGAGGCAAAGGAAGCCTTCATCAAGTTTTGACGAGTTCCCAGAGGAACAAGATGGATATACATGGGCAACAACTCCAAAATAGAGTTCAAAGGATGCACTTGCAAATTAAATTGCGAAGTGGTTGGTCCTTAATCTTAGAAGATGTCCTCTATGCTCCTAGAATTAGAAGGAACTTGATGTCAGTCCCACAGTTTATAAGAGTAGGTTTTAGAATGTCTTTGGAGAATAATAGTTTCAGTCTTTATTTGAACAATGTCCTTTATGGTTCTGGTTACATTTCAGATGGTTTTGTTGTTTTGGATGTGGATCCTAATTATTTTAATGAATCTAGTTTTTCTTACATTTCTTATTCTTTTAATAAAATTGGAGATAATGCCAAACTGTGGCATTCTAGACTTAGCCATATTAGGCAACAAAGGTTAGTTCGCCTAGCCAAGATAGGTTTACTTGGCAATGTATCAAGCATTGAGTTACCTACATGTGAATGTTGTCTTAAAGGAAAGCTAGCTAGAAAACTATTCAGAAAAGTAACAAAGGCCAAATATCCATTACAGTTAATCCATTCAGATGTTTATGGGTTAATGAATGTTAAGGCTAGACATGGTGCTCATTATTTCATCACATTTACCGATGATTGTACTAGGTATGGTTACGTGTACTTGATCTCTTATAAATCAGAAGCTTAAGTTTGTTTCAAAAGATTTATCAATCTAGTTGAAAATCAACTAGATAGGACGATCAAAGCTTTAAGAACCGATCGAGACCGAGAATACCTCTTGAAAGAATTTGAAGCATTATACGATGAAAAAGGGATAGAACATCAATTGTCAATTCCTAAAACTCTACAACAAAATGGACTACCAGAGAGAAGAAATTGTACTCTTCTTGACATGGTTAGGTCCATGACGACAGAAGCAAATTAATTTCTTTTTGGGGAGACACATTGCTCACTGTTGCATACGTACTTAACCGAGTACCAAACAAATCAGTCACATCGATGCCATTTGAGTTATGGACGGGAAGTAAGCATGCGTTAGGTCATTTAAGACCATGGGGTTGTGCTGATTTTACACACAACACCTCAAGCAAGCCTGAGAAGCTTGGCTCAAAAGCTCGCAAGGGAATCTTTGTGAGATACCCTAAACACTCCAAATGATATGTTCTAATAAGAGAACACAAGGACGGTAAAATTACTGAATTTGAGTTTATGGAGGTAGAATGCCTCAAAAACAAGTTTCCCAAGCTAGGAAAATTGTATAAGAATTTCACTTTAGACGAGATTCAGGACCCTAACTTTTTAGGATCACTTCATCCTAGTGGAAGAAATAAGGTCAAGAATGGAGCTAAACCTCCGATGATTACGAATGTTCCTGATCCTGTCTTTGATTTGAGTAGGAGTACGATTCTTAATTACAGTAGGAGTATAGAACTTGATCCTAGTGGTAGTTCAAATCCAAGTCTTCATGAATACATGCATTATGTTTATCAGGAAGTGGAACCACCTTGTACATCTAAAAGAGGCCAAATTTCGCGATGACATTTTTCATTAGAAAAACCGACCGAAGCTCTTTTAGCTGTATTCCAGTTCAAGGAAGAACCTAAAAACATGGAAGAGGTTAATTCGTCACTAGCAAATGAAGAATGTGTTGAACCAATGGTGGTTTACATTTAGATTCACCTATGTTTTGATGATGAACAAAAGTTGGTAAATATCTTTGGATAAAGGACCACTAAACAAAGCTACTAAAAGACAAAATTGGTTGAAGAAAAGAAGATTTACTTGACTAAGATTGAAAACTACTCGAGTAAGTTCAAAGCCCAGGAGAAAATGGATTCCATAAATTACTTGAGTGAGTTTGGTGTTGACTCGCGTAAATGATGCATTACTCAACCAAGAAATGGAGTAACTCGACCAATCGAGATGCATATGATACATTATTCATGAGTTACTCGAGTAGAATTGTAAGTTACTTGAATAAGATGAAGATCCAGAAAGTCACTGGTTGTCAAAATCACTCGAGAAAATTCATAGATCACTCGAGTGAACGAAGACTAAAGTTGTAGTTACTCGAGTAAAATAGAATGCTACTCGAGTAAGTAATGGTTCCAGAGGTGCCCTTGATTCATTTGTTACTCGACCAAAGTGCAAGATTACTCGAGTAAGTATGCTTCCAGAAATCCAACAAATATGCAAGAACTGAAGTTACTCGAGTAAGATATTTTATTATTCGAGTAAGCGAGCTCTTTGATCTGAGAAACTTAAGTCAATCAAGCTAGATATGGAAGGAAATTAATGCACAACGGTCAAAATTCTTTAATTACTCGAGTAAAGTAAAGTCCCACTCGAGTAAGTCTATGCAAATTTGCAATACTGAAGAAGAACATGAAAGTTACTGGAGTAGAGTTTATTATTACTCGAGTAAGCACCAAAAAGGAAAGAAAATCAAGATTGATTTCACACTTCAACAGGCAAGAATTGAGTCACCATAGCTATCAACATTTCAGGGAGTATAAAAGAACAGAAGAATATAGAGGGAAAAAACATCTACTTCCAATTGATAACAAAAATCATAGCATTGCTCATTGTTATTGGTGATATAAGTATACTTGAACTTATCTCATATTTCGTGTTGCTTGTATCCTTGTTAAAATTTGTCTGTAACTGCTTCACTGGTTAAAAACAGATAGTTTGTGAGGTTGGGATCAAGGGTAGATCCTAGGTTGGTTTATTCTTGAACCAGAATCAAGAATTGGAAGAGTTCTTATTTATCTTGAAAGTGAAAAATGTAAGAAAATGTTGAGATTAGTGGAAATCCTAAGTGGTGATACTTAGGTAGTGGATGTAGGCGCAGGTTAGGCCGAAGCACTCTAAAATCTCTATGTTCTTTGTTGTTTGTGTTTTCTTTGTGTGGTAAAGCTAAAAAAGATTCAAAGCTGAAACACCCATACTATTCAAACCTCCCTTCTAGTATGGAATCACACTTTCAATTGGTATTATAGATTAGGATTTTATTTGCAAACGGTTTCAATACTAAAGAGTGAAGATCCAGGATGGCTTTGTACCTGAATTCTAACTATTTTGAAGAAGGCTTGACCACCACCAACCTCCAAGACTTAACGAGGTAAATTATGCTCTTTGGAATAATTGAATGATGGTCTACATAAATAGTTAAAACATAGAGTATTGGAAGGTGATTGTTAAAGGACCAAGGGTTCCTAAAGATGAGAATTGGGGTTGTCAAGAAGGAGATCGACTATCATTATGAAGATTGGAAACATGACCAAATCAATGCCAATGCAATGCAACTCATATTTTGTGCTCTCACAATAGAAGAGACCAATCGAGTTTCCTTTTGCAAAAGTGTTAAGGAGATGTGGGAGAGACTTGAAGTCACTCATGAAGGTACCACTGAAGTGAAGAAGACCAAGATTAATATGCTCATTCATGACTGCGAGCTATTTTATATGAAGGAAAGAGAATCTATCTCATCGTTGCTTGATCGGTTCGCTAAAATTATGAATGGCTTGGAATCTCTTGGAAGACATATGGATGATAGTGAGAAGGCCAAGAAAATTATAAGATCACTTCCTCAAGAATAGGACTCACAAGTGACTGCAATTATGGAATCTTTGGATCTCAACGCATTAGATTTCAATGCATTGGTTGGGTCTCTCATCAACTATGAGATTATTTTGAAGATTAGAGGAGGAAACCCCAAACCAAAAGAAAAGAGTGTAGCCTTCAAAGCAAGGGCTTCTTTCAATGAAGAGAATGACAAAAAAATGAAAAAAAGTGAAGAAGAAGATGAGGAGCTGTCCTTTTATGCTAAAAACATTTGAAAATTCAAATCCATGATTGAAAGGAGAAAAAGGGAAATGAAATAGAGACCATGAGAGTACTTCCAAAATACTACAAATTATAAGAAGAAAAGTGATCAGATATGCCACAATTGTGGAAAATCAGGCCATTATGCAAAGGATTGCAATAGTTCATTCTCAAAACTAACCTTTGAAAGAAGCAAGAAAAAGGAATTCTTGGTTGCCATTTAGAGTGATGATGAAGATGATGAATTTATTGGCAAAAAGAAAGTCAATCTAGCTCTTATGGCAAGAAGCTCCTACTCAAGTGATGAGGAAGAAAAAGAGGTAAATGCCCTTACTTATGATGAACTGATGAATGCCTTTGATGAGTTAAATGAAAACTTTGAAGATGTGTTCAAGCTCAATAAAACATTGAAAAGGAAAAACAAGGCTTTAGAAATTGAAAATGTGGTTTTTCAAAACATGTTTATGAGCTTGAAAACACCTCCATTGACCATTCTTCATGCTTACTTGAACAACAACATTTGCATGATGAGATTGATAGATTGAAAAGTGATTTTCTTATATTGTTGGAAAATTTACTAGTGGCCAAGAAAAGTTTGAAAAACTACTTTCATTGCAAAGGTTTTCATTGTCAAAAAATGGTCTTGGTTGTGATCTTTTTCAAAGAGAATCTTCTTTGATGAACAAGTTTTCTAGTGATGGTAGCTCCTCGATTAGTCTTGGTGTGCCTACTTTTGCCAGATGCTTGAAGATTGATCACAATGTTCACTATTGTACTAGTTTGAGAAAGACCATTAAATTGAAGAAGATGTGAATTTTTAAAGGAAACATTCTTCCAAACATGGTTCATTTGAATAACACACAAGAACCTAAATTAGCATAGGTACCTTTGAAAAGAAGCAAAATTGATTTTGCAGATGCAAGTTAAAAATAGAGTTCCTTCAAGCATATGGCACATTAATAGTGGATGTTCAAGATACATGAGTGGAGACAAAAACTTGTTTGTGGAAATAACTTTCAAGAATCAAAGCCATGTGAATTTTAGAGACAACAATAGAGGTAAGATCATTTGAATTGGTAAATTGGGTAAGGAGAATTTACCAACCATTGTCAATGTGCTTTTATTTGATTGTTTACAACATAACTTGATAAGTGTCTCTCAATTGTGTGACATGGACTATGATGTTAGGTTCAAATCATCACATTATACAATTTTGAAAGGTGGAAAAATTGCATTCATTGGTTTAAGGCATGGAAATATTTTTGTTGTAAACTTGCATGATGCATCATCCTTTAATGAAAAGTTTTTAATGTCTTTGGACGAAAATGTATATTTGTGGCATAGAAAACTAGGTCATGGGCCATTGCCTTTGATTTTAAAGCTTGAAAAAAATGATGTCGTTAGAGGTTTACCAAAATTGAGATTTACATAAGAACATTTGTGTGAACCATGCATTAAGGGAAATCATACTAGAAGTTCCTTTAAACCAAAGAAAGAAGTTTCTACTTCTAGAGTCTTAAAACTCGTGCATATGGATTTAATGGGTCCTTCCAGACATGTTAGCTTAAGTGGAAAATTGTTTACTCTTATGATTGTTGATTACTGTTCTCGATTTACTTGGGTTAAATTTCTTGCCAATAAAAGTGATGCGTTTAATGAGTTTGCTAAGTGGTGTAGATTGGTTCAAAATGAGAAGAACACATCTATCATTGCTATTAGAACAGATCATGGAGGAGAATTTGAATGCAAACCATTTGAGGACTTATGTAACAAATATGGAATTGAGCACAATTTTTCGTCACAAAGAACACCACAACAAAATGGCTTGGTGGAAAGAAAGAATAAAACCTTGGCGAAAATGTAGAACCATATTGAGCGAGTATGATCTCCCCAAATATTTTTGGGCCGAAGCCATGAATGCCTCTTGTTACATCATCAATAGGGTGCACTTAAGGAGAAAGCAATTGAAAACACCCTATGAGATATGGAAAGGTAAGAGACCAAATATCTCTTACTTTCATCCTTTTGATTGCAAGGTATTTATTTTGAATAATGGCAAGCATAACCTAGGTAAATTTGATGCAAAATCTGACGTTGGTATTTTCTTAGGCTATTCTACCAATATTAGAGGATATAGAGTCTATGACACTAGAACAAATGTAGTTGAAGAGTCTATTCATGTTAAATTCGATGACATGATCTCACCCCCGAGAAAGGTAGTTGTTGTTGATGATGATGTAGGTGAACTTGAAAAGAAGAATGAAGATCAAGCAATTCAAAGACGAATTGAGGATTTGAATGTGAATGGGGAGTACATCAACAATAATTTGGAAGGTTCAAGAGTTGAAAAAGAACAAACTTCACTTCCTAAAGATTGGGGTAATGTGAAAGATCATCGAAAAGAGATAGTTATTGGGAAGATAAAAGATGGAGTAAGAAAAAGAAAAGATTTAAATGAATACCAAAACAATTATGCATATATCTCAATGGTGGAGCCTAAGAATAACAAGGAAGCACTTGAGGATGAGTATTGGGTTCAAGCTATGTAAGTGAAACTTAATGAGTTCTAGAGACAAAATGTGTGGGAATTGGTTCCTTTACCAAAAGGAAAAACTGCAATTGGAACCAAGTGGGTCCACAAAATCAAGTTTGATGAGAATGGAAAAACCATGAAAAATAAGTCAAGACTAGTCGCTTAAGGATTCAATCAAGACGAAGGATTTGATTATGATGAGACTTTTGCACCAGTTGTAAGGTTGAAAGCTATTCGACTTTTGTGTGTCTTTGCTCCCCATAAGAAGATCAAGCCCTACCAAATGTATATGAAAAGTGTCTTTCTAAATGGGTACATTCAATAAGAGGTATATATAAAGCAACCCCCAGGCTTTGAAGACCATGAGCATCCTGACTATGTATTCAAGCTAAAAAAAGCTCTTTATGGGTTGAAGCAAGCACCAAGGGCATTGTATGAAAGTTTAAACACATTTTTCATCCAAAATGGCTATAAAAGGGGCCATGTGGATAACACCCTTTTTATTAAAAGACATAATGATGATATGCTTATATTTCAAATTTATGTGGATGATATAGTTTTTGGTGCAACTAACTCTTCTATGTGTCAAGAATTTTGTGATATTATAAAGGGAGAGTTTGAAATAAGTATGATAGGAGAACTCACCTACTTCCTTGGTCTTCAAATCAAACAACTTGAAGAAGGCATTTTCATACATCAAACCAAGTACACCAAAGACTTGAAGAAGGCATTTTCATACATCAAACCAAGATGGATGGAAGCAATGAGATGATCACACCAATGTCATCTACGTTGAAGCTTGATAAGGATGAGGATGAAAATCCAGTTGATCAATGTCTTTATAATGGTATGATCAGATCCTTACTCTATTTAACTGCATCTAGACCTGATATTATGTTTGTTACATACTTGTGTGCTCGCTTTCAATCAAATCCTAAAGAATCTCATTTGGTTGCATGCAAAAGGTTTTTTAGGTATTTGATTGGTAAAATTGGTTTTGGCTTGCGGTGTCTATCTTCACTTAATTTCAATTTGATTGCATATAGTTATGCGGATTATGGTTGTTGTAAATTAGATAGAAAGAGTACTAATGGAACATGTCATTTTCAAGGTCCATGCCTAATCTATTGGGCTAGCAAGAAATAAACAAGTGTTGCAACCTCCCCAGCTGAATCTGAATATGTGGCTGCTGGTAGCTCTTGTGCCCAAGTTCTATGGATTAAGAATCAATTGCTTGATTACGAGATTGTCCTTAAGAATGTTCTCATATTTTGCGACAATGCTAGTGCGATTAACTTGAGAAAAAATCCCATTTTGCGTAGTAGAACCAAGCATATGATCATGTGCAAAAAGGTGATCTTTGTTTGAAATTTGTGCGATCAAATGATCAATTAGCTGATATTTTTACTAAACCCCTTGTTGAAGAGAGTTTTAATTATATTCGTCTTAGATTGGGTATGTGTGATGTGAATATTTTGTGATGATGTTCGTGATAATATTTGTGCATTATTTTTTTTATGCATTCACTCATAATAAAATGATCAAATTTGGTATATAAGGCTCAAAGTTTATTTTGGTATATGATTGGAATGTGATAAGACAGTGAATATTGTGTTTCTGGAAATTATCACTCGAGTAGATGGATTCCTACTTGAGTGAACGACAGTGATTTGGTCAAATCTGGGTTTGCAGTGGTTCCCACTCAAGCAAATTGAAGCCCCACTCGAGTGATTGAAACAAGATTGAAATTCTGGGTTGTGGATATTTGAATTTACTCGAGTAAATCGAGATCTTACTCGAGTAATTGATGAGATCAGACGTGTCATCTGATTGGTTTTTACTCGACCAGAAAATAGAGTTACATGAGTGAAAGTTTGATTTACTAGAGTAACTAAGCATCAGGTCAATTTTTAACCCATTTCTTTGTCTCTTCCTCTCATTCTTTCTCTCATTCCCGTCGCCCTTGCCTCCTTTTTTCTCTTCATATTCTCAAACCCACTCAAATAAATCTTTCAATCCGTACAAAACCCATTCCCTCTTCATAAATTTATCATCATTTAAACACATTTCTATTGCCAAATCACTTCAAAAACACCAAAAAATCACCACAAATTCACCATACCCACTCTTAAACCATAGTTCTACATGATCATGTGCAAAAAGGTGATATTTGTTTGAAATTTGTGCGATCGAATGATCAATTAGCTAATATTCTTACTAAACCCCTTGTTGTAGAGAGTTTTAATTATATTCGTCTTAGATTGGGTATGTGTAATGTGAATATTTTGTGTTGATGTTCATGATAATATTTGTGTATTATTTTTTTTATACATTCACTCACAATAAAATGATCAAATTTGGTATATAAGGCTCAAAGTTTATTTTGGTATATGATTGGAATGTGATAAGACAATGAATATTGTGTTTCTGGAAATTATCACTCGAGTATATGGATTCCTACTTGAGTGAACGACGGTGATTTGGTCAAATCTGGGTTTGCAGTGGTTCCCACTCAAGCAAATTGAAGCCCCACTCGAGTGATTGAAACAAGATTGAAATTCTGGGTTGTGGTTATTTGAATTTACTCGAGTAAATTGAGATCCTACTCGAGTAATTGATGAGATCAGACGTGTCATCTGGTTGGTTTTTACTCGACCAGAAAATGAAGTTACATGAGTGAAAGTTTGATTTACTCGAGTACAAAGTTATCCTACTCGAGTAACTGAGCATCAAGTCAGTTTTTAGCCCATTTCTTTGTCTCTTCCACTCATTCCCGTCGTCCTTGCCTCCTCCTTTCTCTTCATATTCTCAAACCACTCGAGTAAATCTTTCAATCTATACAAAACTCATTCCCCTTCATAAATTTATCATCATTTAAATGCATTTCCATTACCAAATCACTTCAAAAACACCCAAAAATACCACAAATTCACCATACCCACTCTTAAACTATAATTCTTCACTCTCTCATTTCTACTCTAAAATGTCTGAAAAACCTAAGAAAGGGACTAAACAAATTGCAAAACGCCATCTAGAAGACCAAGACAGTGATTCTTCTTCTCTATCTCGCTTCCAATGTACCAAATAATTGGACAAGAAGAAGCAAGCCGCCTCTTCGTCATAGCCTCTGTCCAGTTCCATTGCAGCAGATGATGCTCCTTTACTTCATCTTAGTTTCATCTCCTTGAGGGCTCAAGATGTATACCATAAGTACTAAAGAAAGAGCCATTTATGCCTTCATTGATTTTTGACTATTTAGTTTAAGGATTGTTGATTATGAATTAGAGATTATGTTTAGACAATACGGTTTGAATGAATTATTGAAGTATACTGATGTGATATATGAGGACTTGGTTTGAGAATTTTATGCAAACTTAGAAGCAGTTAAAAAATTAGTAGATGAAGGGATAGTCTTAAGGTCTTGTGTTTGTGGAAAGTTGGTTATCATGTCAGAAAGGCGTTTATGTGAATAGTTCTCTATTAGTATGGATGGAGTTAGGCCAACCAAGAAGGGAAATGATATTAAGAAGGGCGATGAAGAAAGCGATACTGAAGCCACTGAGGATGAAATTGAGCAACAAGAGAAGTATACTTTGGCTAAAGAGAAGGCTTTACTTAGAGAGATTGCAGTCATTGAAGCGGGTGAATATGTAAGAACAGAAGCTACGAATTTGCCTAAAAATTTAACAGTGATGCATTATACGATAAATCAAAATATTGTTCCAAAGAAAGATACTCAAAACTACACAAGTAAGACTAGTGTTGAGATTTTATGGTATTTGACGAAAGAAGTTCAAATCAATTTTGCATACTTGATCATGCGGTGGATGAAGCGCAAGTGGAAGCTTCTCCACAAAATTAGCTATTCTTCCCAACTTAAGAAGGAAAGGATGCCTTCTTGTGTGTTGATCACCAAGATTCTCTGGATGCATAATGTTCCGCTCCAAAGTCATGACTACATCAATGTTCCTAACAATTGGAAGTTTTCTAATGTCAACTTTGCAAATATGAGAATGATCAACTCTATCACTAGAGGGTGGATTTATGGGCCATATGTTCGGAGGGATGTTGATCGGTTTGCCAATCCAAATGTGAGAATTCCTCCTCCTATTCATAGGATTGGTCATAGTTCTAGGAGTGGGAGGCAACATAAAGCCATGGCACCTCAAGACTTGGATCATGTTATTGTAAGTGCTAGAGAATTCCAAGCTCAAGGAGAAAGGTAGCACAATGGAAAAGGTTTTGGGGACTACTTCTGATTTGGTTCATAATATTTGGGCAAGATTAGTTACTCCTCTCCATCGGCCACTTCTGCTCATACACCATGATTGTTATGTTTTGATGCCTCTTCTCTAATGGATCCACATTTCACTTGCATTACTTGCATTTTTTTATGTTTGTATTTGCTATTTGGACTTGGCTATGTATCTCTCTTGCAGTTAGTTTTTTTTTTTATTTGGCTTATGTAATTGGTATTTGGATGCTATGTATTTGGATGCTTATGTGTTTGGATAAGTATTAGCCTTCTCTATATTATTTGACTATGTTTATGTCTTTAAGTGACTCTCCTCATTTTCCTATGGTATTTTTTCTTTTTGATTATGACAAAAAAAGGGATAACATATATGGGATTTTTGGACTAACCCTTGTGACAAGGATTTTTATGCCTTAATCAATGTTTATGTTTTTTTAGATATGCATATATTCTTAAGGGGACCTTAATAAATTTTCCAATGCTTTGTCATCATAAAAAAGGGAGAGATTGTTGAACCAATGGTGGTTCACATTTAGATTCACTTATGTTTTGCTGATGAACAAAAGTTGGTAAATATCTTTGGATAAAGGACCACTAAACAAAGCTGCTAAAAGACAAAATTGGTTGAAGAAAAGAAGAGTTACTTGAGTAAGCTCAGACCCCAGGAGAAAATGGATTCCATAAATTACTCGAGTGAGTCCGGTGTTTACTCGTGTAAATGATGCATTACTCGACCAAGAAATGGAGTCACTAGACTAATATGCATATGATACATTATTCAAGAGTTACTTGAGTAAGAAGAAGATCCAGAAAGTCACTGGTTGCAAAAATCACTCGAGCAAGCTCATGGATCACTCGAGTGAACAAAGACTGAAGTTGTAGTTGCTCGAGTAAAATTGAATTTTACTCGAGTAAGTAATGGCTCCAGAGATGTCACTGATTCATTTGTTACTCGACCAAAGTGCAAGATTACTCGAGCAAGTATACTTTCAGAAATCCAACAAATATGTAAGAACTAAAGTTACTCGAGTAAGATATTTTATTACTCCAGTTAGCGAGCTCTTTGATCTGAAAAACTCAAGTCAATCAAGCTAGATATGGAAGGAAATTAATGCACAATGGTCAGAATACTTTAATTACTCGAGTAAAGCAAAGTCCCACTCGAGTAAGTCTATGCAAAATTGCAATACTAAAAAACAACATGAAAGTTACTCGAGTAGAGTTTATTATCACTATAGTAAGCACCAAAAAGGAAAGAAAATCAAGATGATTTCACACTTCAATGGGAAAGAATTGAGTCACAATGGCTATCAACAGTTCATGTAGTATAAATACGCCTTCATAATAGATGAATATAGAAGGAGAAAGCATCTACTTCCAATCAATAACAAAAATTCATTGTTCTTGATGATACAAGTATACTTGAACTTATCTCATATGTTCATTGTTCTTGGTGATACAAGTATACTTGAACTTATCTCATATTTCGTATTGCTTGTATCCTTGTTAAAATTTGTTTGTAAGTGCTTCACTAGTTAAAAACAAAGAGTTTGTGAGGTTGGGATTTGTTAGGATCTATAAGTAATTTTATGACATTCATAAGAATATAACGCAGCGAAAATAACAAAAACTTTAACCTAGAATTCCACCAAGGATTCATGCACATCAACATACACGATTAGGGTTGATGGTTTTAACTTAGATCCAAAGCTCGAATGTTTGACCGAATGGAGTGTTGGTGTTGCTTTTAGTATTCAAGGCCGAAACTCCTTTCCTCACATTGCCTTTACGCGAATGTGTCTAAAGGTATCCATATAAACAAACTCACTCTGAATTGGTGGAGTGTACTAGCAGTTAGAATCTCTATTCTAATTCTCACAAATAATTTTCTCTCTTTTATTTGTGGCACTCACAAATTCGGCTTTGCCATGAGAAATATGAATAGGGTGTGCTCCTATTTATAGGCACATGAAAAACGCTAAATAGGTGCACTAGGGATAACCTTTGTTGTCCCACAAGAATAAGTACTTCCTAATTAATTATGTGCACTAATTCGAACTCCTAAAAACAGGAGTGTACCGAATTTCCTAGTCTTACTAGGGTTTTATTTTCTGTCACACAAGAATAAGGAATCCTAATTATGTGTTTATGTGCCGAATTAGTCACATCCTAATTAGGGTGTGCCGAATTTCTCCTTGTCATACAAGAATAGAGACTCCTAAAAATTAGGAGGAGTGTATGTGTGCCAAAATTTTAATAGAGTTTATTAATGTTATTGGGTTTTAATTATATGATACATTATCATTATATAAATCACTCTATTATTAATATGCCTGGGTAGAACTTATGTCACACATAATAATATACGCAAAACATGTTTAACTTAACAATAAGTAATTTATATTAAAAGCCCATTACATTAATAGATAATATATTATATCAAATTAAAGATATAAATCATAAAACTCTAAATTATTATTGATTAATCAAATTAATCATCTTAATAATTCAATCACCATAAGAGAGAATATTTGCAAGCCAATCTAATTCGTTCTAGTGTGTGACCCAATGGCCCACTCAAAATTGGCAATGGGCCTTACCCCAAAACTTGGGCTCATTGTCCATAAGCAGTATCTAGTAATACATTATGGAAACCCAAAATCAAGCGGAGTCGGTAATTCGCGTTAACGTTTCACAGTTTTGATATTTAGTCCTTTTGTCTCAAGATATCTATATTAAGCATAAGGCATGATCACATGTCAATATTATATTGCTTAATGTGTTTCTTGATCCTAAGTAGATTGATATAACAAATGACATTGATACCTTTTATCAATTCATTTGAGTATGCATACATTTCATGATATCACTCTTCATAAGAGGAACAAATTCATCACTCTTACTATCACTCTTTTACAAGATTCATGACATATCCAATCATAGCCTTTATTGTCACCCTATTATGGATAACGTTTGACTAAGTTAAAATATGTGATTCCTCGTGTGGGAGTCGATAGTGAGTTTTAGTCAGAGGGCTCAAATATCATCACTGCATGAAAGTTACTTGTGACATCAATCCACAAAGTGTTTTCATAGTGGGTCAGCCCAATACATGTTCCCTAGCATGTATCTATGTTTTAAATGATATCTCATAGGCATAATCAGTAAAACGTGATTATCCACTTAGCAACATACTAACCTTAATTCATTATCATTCACATTATAACAATTGATTAGGTACATTTAGAATAGTATTCCTTTCACCTTATGGTTTTACTATCAATTCATACTTTATGAAATAAGGAAGGATAAACTATTCAAGGAAGGTTTTATCTTTATAAAACACATTATTCCATAGATATGAAATGAAATGTTTCTTTATTAAATAATAAATCAAATGACAATGTATAAGAATGATTAGACTAGGGCACAAAACTAACAATCTCTCACTTGTACTAGTCCCAATCAGGAATGAACCTAATTCCTAAAGATTTGATGTGTCTTTCATGTTTTGATTTTGGTAGAGCCTTTGTCAAAGGATTCACTACATTTTCATTGGTGTCAACTCTGCATATCTTGACATCTTCCCTTTCAACTATCTCTCGAATAAGGTGAAAACGTCCAAGTATGTGTTTGGTTCTTTGATGTGAGCTGGGCTCTTTGGCTTGAGCAATGGTCCCATTGTTATCACAATGTAAGTCTACTAGGTTTACAATGCTTGGGACGACTTCCAAACCAGTAATGAACTTTTTGAGCCAAACAACGTCCTTTATTGCATCTGACGCAACTATATACTCAGACTCTATAGTAGAATTGGCAACGGTGTCTTGCTTGGAGCTTCTCCAACTTACTGCACCTCTATCCAAACAAAACACATAACCAGATTGTGATTTGAAATCATCTTGGTCAGACTAAAAGACAGCATCAGTGTAACCATTTAAGACCAGTTCGTCTTCCTGTCATCTATAGACTAAGAAAACATTCTTAGTTCTTCTCAAGTGCTTGAGGATATTCTTGACTGCGGTCTAGTGAATTTCACCTGAATCGGACTGAAATCTACTAGTCATGCTTAAAGCAAAAGTGCCATCAGGGCGTGTACAAAACATGACATATATGATAGATTCAATAGTAAAAGCATATGAAATCCTACTCATGTAATCTCTGGCTTGTCTTGTTTTAGGATAGCCAACATTTTTTAATAGTTTTCCAAGCACCATGGTAATCATACCTTTCTTGGAATTCAATATGCTAAACCTTTTTAGAACTTTATTAATGTACATACTTTGACTTAGCCCAATAGGCCTATTGGATCTATCTTTATAGATTTGTATCCCTAGGATATGCGAGGCTTCATCTAAGTCTTTCATTGTGAAACACTTTCCTAACCTGCAAGGCTGGCACGTCGTTTCCAATGAGTAAGA